>PVKN010017707.1:0-17197 GCA_004027915.1 Capromys pilorides
CAATTACCAGATATAGGCATACAAAATTAATCTAAAAACATAAAGTATTTACTGTTCCTTTTAATAAACCAGTAGAAATTAATAGTATAGTTGTCTTAGCTATCGTGTGTATGTGTGTGTTTATTCTTTCTTTCTTTTCTCCTGTCCCTCATCCAGTTGCTCTTTCCTTTTGAGTAATATCTGCTTCATAATATCTGTTTTTTCCCCTACAATGTCTGTTGTGCAATTCAGATTTTATTTACTCTTTCAGCTTCCTACACTAGGAAGTAATACAATGTTTACAGGTGTAGGACTGATTTATTTCACTTATGAGCATGGTCTCTAGCCACATCCATTTGCCTATAAAAGCCTAAACCTTTGAATGAGATTCATTCTAAAGTAGTAGTTAACAGCTTATAGTGATGGATTGAGGTAGTTTAGGATTTGAGAGATTGGACATACGTCCAAGTCTGTGACACTGAACTGGCTAATCATGACATAGGAAGGTAGGATGTGGCCAAAACTTCCTGGGAAAGGAGGCTGATGAGAAACAGACCACATGTCCAGAGCACTTCCCAATGTCCTGAACATGGACTTCTCACGAGAACTTGAACAGGTTTACCATAGGATGGCCTAGACCTGGTGTCACCCTGAGGATTGGGCAATATAAACAGGAGAGTCCACACTGAGTTTTTGCCACTGTGCTGTCTCTTGCATGGTGGGTGAGTGACCTGTTCTCATGCTGCAGGGAGAACTTCTTTTCAACTAATACTTGGCCCATACTTGCTCTGCAGAGCCTGTTTCTTTTCCTATCTTTAGTAAAACTTTGCTAGTTTTTGTGCTTGTCTTAACCGATTCTTGGCTTGGAATAGAAAGAATCTAGAAACAACCTCCAGAAACAACCTCAAGGATCCCAAAATGCAGTACCTTGGAATCATGCCCCAGAACCCCAAATCACCCATAATAACAGGACATTGCATCTGTAGTCTGGGATCACCAGCCTACTCTTGAACTTTCCCAGGCCCCTTTCTCTCTCTATCTCTCTCTCTCTCTCTCTCTCTCTCTCTCTCTCTCTCTCTCTCAGATGCAGAAAGATGTGGAAGAGCCAGAAGTTACAGTCACAGTAGAGAGGGAAACAAGATTTATTGTAGCATGGTGAAAGTAAATTTATCACAAAAGGAAGAAGTACAAAGTTACTCCCAGGAATGGGGCCCCAGAGCTGGGGTACCATTGGCCACTGCACTATAATGGTGCTATCTTTATGAGATACAGATTGTCTCCACCCACTTAGAGGGTCTTCAGTTAACTGGTTAATAAATTAATTGTCAAGGGTCCAAGGTCGTACAGTGTGTCAGGGTAATCAGAATCCACAGTTTAGGAACGTTGCAGGATGCTAAAACCACAATGCGGTGAGTAGAGCAGTCTCACAAGCCAACCTGAGGTTATCTCTTTAGAAGTAAAACCACAAAACTATCTTTTCCTAGTCACTGAGGCTGTTTTTTTTTCTACCTCTAACAAGAGTTCTCATCCCTAATTCTAATTTAACTTAGTGGTCTTATATTTTCCCACAAGGACAGGCAGCCTATGTTACAAACTGTAAGGAAAGATATTTGATTTTCCCTACTACCTACCCTAGAGTTTGGAGCCAGTGATTTTTACTAAAGCCACTTGAGACATTATTTCTTTCTAGACCACCCTAACTTTGAGATATAGATCTTGGACTCCCAATTTCAGTCTTGTTTGTCAGAGCTGGCCTAAGAGTGACCCGAGAGAGACTTGGGCTGCCCACTACAATGGACTATCCATTACTGGTAAGAGCTTGCCCTGGTAAACTAGAAGCAAGGACAATAAAAAGTTTAATACAGTACTGGGCTCACCCTGCAGTCCCCTGACGCCAGCTTTGTGTACCACCCTGTGCTGTTTGCCCCTATAGCCTTAAACTCACTGTATCCATAGTTTTGAGATTCTTTAAAACTGTGCCCCCAACCTTAAAACCTATATGTACTCAGTTGCCCCTGTAAATATTTGTTGATATTCACTCTGCTGTAGGTTGAGGAATGAAATCTGACCTCCCCACAGCTCCAGTCCCTGGCTGGCTTCTCACAGGCTGCCAGCACCATTGTCAGACTCCTTTTTGGGCTATTACCTACCAGATCCCATCTACTTGTACCTTTCTGCAGTAACATTGTCAATGTACTTTCAAAGGCATGCCTAGAATTTTCAGTTCTTTTTCGAAGCATGGAGTGGTAACGTACCTTGTCTACCACGTTTTCAAAACACAAATTAAGCTCTTCATGCCATGGCACCTTGTAAGAATTTCCATTTTTCTCCGTATAGAGACTAACTTTAAAATTTGTATTGGAAAATATCACAGTGCTATTGTGACAAAAAAAGATATTTGGGCAGCCTTTCTTTTTCTTCCGTCTGTTTTTTTATTCCTTCCTTTATTTTATTTTATTTTTTTATTTATTTGTTTGCTTGTTTCTTTATTTATTTTATGGCTGACTCAGCCTGCCCTGGTGGTGGGGCTGGTGCAGCATGTGGTGCCAGGGATTGAACTGCAGTCCCTGCAGCTGTCCGAGCTTTCCTAAGCAGGCGCTTTAGACCACTGAATCATCTCACTGGCCCCTTCTTCCTTTATCTTTTTCAACTCATAAAATAAGTTTTGCTATTCGGGGTCTTTTTTTCTGAGAACACCAAGAGTGTGAGCCTGAGGTTCAAGACAAGACAAAAGAGAAGAGAGCAATCTACAAAGTGCTTGCCACATAAGCTTTCAAAAACATACATAATAATGCATGTATGATGATATCTTAAACTTGGTCAGTCCTTGAATTCCAGAATCTCTGCTATCATAGGCTGAAACATTTCCTGAAAGCCTTTGAAGACTTGAATGAAACCAACTCAGGAGTTAATGTGCAATGAGTTCAGTGCAGTTACTGGGTAACCTGAATGGAACTCACTGTTCCACTGTTGCTAACTATAAATCCTGGGTAAGAGAGAGATGTTCAGAGACAGTTAAGTCTTCTGAACTGTAAGGGAGAGGAGGACCAGGCTGACTGTAGCCCCCATGCTGAATTCAGACAATCCATCCAAGACTCCCATTGCAGATCTGGAAAGGATATTTAAAATCAGTGAATTCAGTGCTTCTCATAGTCTGACCAGTGCTGCTGGGCTTTGGTACTCATGGTTCTTATACAAGACTCAATAGATAATAGCTCCAGAGCAAGGGATTGGAATCAGTATTTTTAAAAGCTACCCAGGAGATTCCAGTCATCAGTACAACTTAGAAAACATAGATCTAGTGGTATTGAGGAAAACTCTGAAAAGTGTAAGACGATCCTTCCCGACTAGTGTGTGCATCCTTCATGCCATGGGAGGCAATGGTGTATGTAGGGCTGGTGTGGTTGGGCCAGTAAATTAATATGAGCACTGCAGAAAAGCCAAGAGCTTACTTGCATCAGGAAGCACTGCCAATAGGACAGAAGGCAAAGGTGAGAGACTGGGGGTTTCATAAGGGCTTGAGGACATGGAAAAAGCACCTGGGTGACAAAGATTACCTAACATCTTTTTCTTGGATCACCTGTACCTTGTTGATCTTCTGGAAGTACCTGATTTGAGCAATAAAGTCTATGCATACAGTTGAAATTCTGACAAAGCCTTTCTCTACCCATAGAAGGCCTTAAGCATTAGATAAGATGATAAGGAAGTCTGTGCTTTTCAAAGACTATGAGCTGGAATTTTTTGGGAGGAATGAATGGGCCTGATGTCAAAGATGTGTTGAGGTCTTACAAAGCCACTGCAGAGAGTACAATGTCTTTAACTGGAGTTCCTTCATAAAGTATTTCACTCCAATGGGAAGCTACTACTCTTGACATCTGCAGAAGGTTGAGGAGAGTGGGAAACTGACTCCTTCCTCTAACTGTTCAAGAAGGGCAGTGAGTGGATCAGAACAGCAACAGAGAGTGAAACAATCCCAGTTGTACCCTCTGAAGGGTCTTCTTAGGGCTTAAACGGACCAAACCACCCATTCTTACAATCTTAGAATTAGCAAATGAGGGTCTGCAGTGTCTCCTCAATGTTTTTGTTTTCCTCAGATTCTGCTTCATTCCAATCAGAGATCTGCTAGGTCCAAAGCCCTGCCAGGTCTATGATGTCCTTGTGTACACCCAAATGCCAGCCATGGTGGCTTCACGGCTAACTGGAGTTTCCAACTGTAGAAGGCAGTGGCTTTGGGTGTGGGACTCAGGTGTCCATGCATGTCCAGGGCTAGCAACAACTCATGCATGACAGGGGCCCATATTCCCTGCCTAGGGCACAGGTGAATAGAAGAGGTGGTTTCCCAAGAACAAAAACACATTTCAGTGAAACATATCAGGAGGTGTAACATCAGGAGGTTAATATTTTTCTAGGAGCCTATTTAAATTTCGAAAGGAGGAATCAGGCTCAAACTGACTTTCAAACAAACAGAATGGCAGAATGAACAAGCATTCATTTGCTGCCTAGGAACAGCCACCTCTCAGCTGAGCAGATGCCATTTCAGGATGCTGTGAACAACTGCTGAGATGTTTGCCTTTCGAAAGCACTCACATGTGTCAATATTTACCTGGAGAGATTGCAAGTTGTTTCACTCATATCACCTGGTCTGAGATTTCCTTGATAGAAATTTGGCAAATCTAAGTGCCAAATACTACTGTGCTAGTTCTAATTAGACCAACAGAGTGGCCTATGGGGAAACTGTATTCCATGCATAGATGTATTCTACGCCCAAAAGCCTAGCTTCATGAACATTTTGGGCAGAGATGGGCTGAAAGAATTAAAACACAAGACTGAAATAGAAACTCTTCCATGGAAAGTCGTATTTCCAGCTTCTTCTCCTATTTATTTGAGGGATCACTTCTTCCCCCAAGTGAGAAATCAGAGTCAGGTGGGTGAGATGAAAATATGAGATGTGATTAAGAAAATATGAAATGTGGTAAAAGCTTATATTTTAACATTTTTATTAGAGTAAAAGACACATTGCCACTGATCCTTCTCAAGATACTTGTCCTCACTTCTAGCATCCAGTGGCTCTCGCTAATGTTGATTCTCTAAACCCAGTGTGACTGCATTTAGAAATAGGGCTTTAAGATGATAATTGAGGTTTCATTTGGCCATAGGTTGTGGTCCTAATCTGATGACATTTGTGCCCTTATAAGAAAAAGAGTCACTGGAGACCTCTGTCCCTGCATGCATGAAGGAAAGTTCATGTGAGGACACAGTGAGAAGGTGGCTGTCTGCAAGTCTGCTAGAAAAGCCTTACCGGAAACCACCCTCATGGCACCTCCATCAGTTTTTTGGGGATGACCCTCTGGACGACTCTCCTTGAAAGAAGAGCAACTGTCTCCATTTTGGCTACACATGGCCCTGTTTCCGTGTATTGATATGTAGAGAGGCATCTAAGTTTTGTCTTTATCTCCTCAACTGACCCTAAGCAAGGCAAATAGGTCTAGCTGAGGTGCTGAAGTGTGGTTTTTGAAGCAAGGAGAGACAGCTCAGTGCTGCCTTGCCTGTAGCTCCCACGAAGTCAGCGTGAGCTAGACTGAGAAAGCCACACTGTGGGCCTCGAGAAGAGAGGCTATGACTTTTCAGGGCATAAAAAAATTACACATCAAAGCTGAAGATTTGACCCCAAAACATTAGAAACTGCCTCGAGTTGTGTTCTGCAGATTACTCTTGCTGCAGACCACTCTCTGCGTGTTGCAGAGGTGATTTCAGGCTCCTGCCTAGCCTCACTCATGGTGCCCACGCACTTCACACTGCTCTCGCAGTCGTTCATTCCTGAGCCACTCTCCACTTTGTGAACTAACAAAGCCTAGATTCAGCTTTTGTTCTGGTTAGCTGGACTTAGGACCTGCTTGAATCCCATGACCACAAAATGCCTTAGTGACTTTATTCTTGCCATGCATTGCCCTGAAAGTGGTAGCTTGGAATTCACATGTTAGAATACAAAATTTTTCATGGGATTACAACTGTGGATTTTTCTAGACCCATGACAGGGTCTAGAAGGGCTTTCTATAGGTTTTAATGTCCAGAACCACCAGGAAACAAATGCTGTGCTGCATAAGTTATAAGGCCTGTAGAATTTGTCATGGCAGCCATGCTTCAAAAACTATACTTCAGCACCTCAGCTAGACCTATTTGCATTGCTTAGGGTCAGTTGAGGAGATAAAGACAAAACTTAGACACCTCTCTATATATCAATACATGGAAACAGGGCCATGTGTAGCCAAAATGGAGACAGTTGCTCTTCTTTCAAGGAGAGTTGTCCAGAGGGTCATCCCCAAAAAGCTGTGATGGAGGTGCCATGAGGGTGGCTTCCGGCAAGGCTTCTCTAGCGGACTTGCAGACAGCCACCTTCTCACTGTGTCCTCACATGAACTTTCCTTCACACATGCAGGGACAGAGGTCTCCAGTGACTCTTTTTCTTATAAGGGCACAAATCTCATCAGATTAGGAGTAGACTAATACAAGCTCTTTGCTAGACTCTCCGTGGGTGAAGCCACTGACCCACCAGCAGGAAGGTGGAAGGAGGCAGGTGCATGTTGGAGACGCAGAAGTCAGCTGCGTCCTTCTTCTCCTTTAAGACTATGGAGCAGAAGTGGTTGCTCCTTTGTGAAAATTGGAGAAGGGAGCATGAGCTGCACCCTAACATTTTCCCCCCCAGGACCCTTCCCTTGGACTTTTCAGACAGGGAGTTTGTCAGTTGGCCTCTGATGGAAATACCAAAGAGCAAAATCCCTTCTTGCAAAGCACCATGCCCCACACTTTGAAAGCTCTGAGCCCAATCTGCTCACTGCAAATCCACACAGAGCTGCAATCTGAAAGCCACATAATCCCTATCACAGAGGCAGCCTCCCCACCTCTCAGACTCTCAGATGTTGTAGAAGAGCTGTTGCATATCTCCTTGCTCTTCTCTTTTCCTAGACCGAATACACATGTCATTAAGAGAAACAGGGCACACAACATGCTCGCTGGTGAATTCTGTGCAGAAACATTCATTTCTTTTAGTAGCCCCTATACTGAATTATCTATGTGTGTCATGCAATAGCAGTGAAGTGTCAAACCATTACATCAGGGCCGAGTTCAAAGTTTAAAATGATGAACCTTTCTATGGTGAAGCAGTGATTATGGAAGCTACTTTCTTCCTTCTGCAATGACTTGAGACTCCTTTTCAGCTCTGGCTCCTTCATGCTGGATCTTTCCCTTCTGAGCACTGCAGGTACCATGCATTCCATGCTGTCCCTGGCTTCCTTCCACAGTAAGGATTTTTTTTTTCTAGACCTTATAATAGAGACCTGCCTGGTATCTGCCTTATAGCTCACCCAAAAGATACTTGGAAATACTAGTGTGGGCCCCATCTTCTAATCAGAACTATGCTTCTGTGCAATGATCTTTTTTTTTTTCCACTTATCTATAGCTATGTACTGAACTACCTCAAAATTTAGAGTACAGAACGTCTGTGTCTGCTCGCATTCCTGCAGTTTGGCTCTGCAGGGGAAATTTATCCTTGCTCCCTTGGACATTACCTGCAGGCCCAGTCTGTGGGTGGCTGTCGGTGCTGCCCATCAGCCTGCAGCTCCATCATCCAGGAGCCCCACAGTGGTTGTCTATCAAGATGCCTCTCTTCTCCTCCAGGGCCTCCTTAAGCTTCTGGATTCTGACAGAGTCTCTGCTTGACCAAATTTAAATCAGTCTCCTGAACCTTCTCCTGGGCCCATCCATGCACTTGGAAAAAAAAAATCCATTTTAGTAAGATCTCTGCTAAGTCAGAATAGCAAGAGGCCCCATCCGCACCTTGGACAGCAGATCACATCAAGATCTGATGGATTTCTCAGGTTCCACAGTTACATTGTGTGAGGGCAGATTTTTATCTAGGGTTTGTTTAAGAAAAGTCAACATCAATAGAAGAATCAGAGATGGAAGTTCAGAAGGAGAAACAAAATTATTTTATTGGGAAAGGAAGAGAAATAGGGGACAAAAAAATCATTCCATTGGAAAAGGAGAGAGAAATAAGGAGATAGTTAGGTACCTTGTCAGAATGAGGTAGGGAGTTCAGAGCCAGAACCCTGGGGTCTTTATTTGTAGCAGAAAATACCCACTCCCCCAGCCAGTATACCTCGGTTTGTTAGTTGCCCAGGTAATAGTTCCTGCTCTAGAACCAGCCACTCTTGTTTCTCAGAAATGGCTGGTGGCTGTGATGTGCATTGTATAAACCAACCCCCGGTTGGCAAGCTGATGTGCCTCTGTGCTCCCTGCTTGCTTATCCAGTGTAAGCCTTGGACTGCCAGACAGCAGCGCCTGCCATTCTCAGAATGATCCCAATCAGTGCCCATCGACATAAATAAACCTGCCTCCCAATCTCAGGTGGGGTCTCGGTGTTTCTGCTCGCTGTTGCATGTTCTTAGCTCCTTTTATTATGTGGCAAGAAAGGGGGCTCTCCCTCCTGGGAGCTGCTGCCCCTGGACAGGCAATGCTTGGCTCTGAGGGCCCTGATTTGGCCACAGTCCCTTCCATGGCACATGTATGTGCTCGGAGTGGCACCGTTGTGGTCTCCTTCTGTTGTCCGGGTGCTTATCTTGTGAGATGTACAGCAGAGCCGCACATTTGAGGTTGAGTTAGTAAAAAGGGTACGTGAGCTTTTTAGTGTATTAATGTGGTGAGTGAATACTAAACTACACATGCACTTACATGTAGGTATGTGAGTGTCCAGGTGTTTGTGTATGCTTTACACACTGAGTTATCTACAATGTCGTTCCTTCCCCGCTTTAGGTCCTGCAACTGAGGTGAGCCCTGCCGGAGGTCTTATCAGCTCAGCTCACGCTGCTTGTTTCTCTTAGTCCCAGCCTCGCAGCAGGGGTTTAATTCTTTATTTGCCAGAACCTTCACTGAGGCCCTTTAACTTTGCCTGTCTATACTACCCTCCTTCAGCAATATCTGACCACCTTGGCTTGTCTCTAGCACAACTCCTCCGGATCAGCTTTGCCCAAATAATGCCCCCTAACAACTGATGTTTCCTCAGTAATTTTCAGTGCACCGGCCCCCAAATGCTCCTTGGCTATTATTCCTGATTACCCCTGCTGTTTTTGAAGTTAACCCTTAACTCATTCAGAATTCTATCATGTCAGAATTCTATCACAGTAGTCTTCACATCTATTATATAGTCCTTTTGCACTTCTTAGTAAAGTCTCTCTGTGTTTTAAGAACCATTATTGTGGGCTGGCCAAATAGCTCAGCAGATGAAATCGCCTGTAGGTGCAGGGGTCGATGCAGGGGTGAGGGTTTGATCCGCAGGCCTGTGGTGCCAGCCCCGCCCCCCAGGGCACACTGAGACTGTAATTGAGACCAGGCCTGGTGTGTGCTCTTGTAAACCCAGCTCTTGACGTAGCTGTAAACAGAGGCAGATCACTATAAGTCCAGTCTAGTAGTGAGACACTGAACACCCTGTAGATCTTTCTCTAAGATAAAAAAAAAAAAAAAAAAAAAAAAAAAAAAAAAAAAAAAAAAAGCTGGCGAGATGGCTCAGAGGTCTAAAGTGCCTGCTTAGGCAAGCTTAGGCAATTGCAGGGACTGTGGTTTGATCCCTGGCACCACATGCTGTGCCAGCCCCACTCCCAGGGCAGGCTGATCGAGTGATAACATAAATAAACAAACAAACAAATAAATAAAGTGTTTTTTTTCAAGAATCATTACTGAATATTTTTTTTTTAAGGGGAGCATTCTAAGAAACAAACACAGAAACTAAAATACAGTACTGGAAGGCTGGGCCTTGTATGTTACACAGCACCAATACCGCTAGAGTTTGTTTGCCAACGCAGCAAGGCTGGCCCAGACTCTGCCTTTCAGAACAGGGCTGTGAAGAATTATCGGGCACCTTTCATCCCCAGTAATGTGCCTTTCTGATGTTCACGAAATGCCTGCTGTTTTTATTCATTGTGTGTGTGTGTGTGTGTGTGTGTGTGTGTGTTTTACAGTACCAGAGATCAAACTTGGGACCTTGCACTTGCCAGCTGAACTGTCTCCAGGTCCCTGTTCTTTTTGAATAAACCTGTAGTTTTGTCTTGTGGATTGTTTCTCTTTTTTAATATTTACATATTTCTAACCTTACATTAAGTCACCTTCACACTGTCTTGCTGTCACAGCCTCCTTGTGGCTTTACAGTTTTTCCCATGAGCTCATCCTCAAGAGCATCCCCTATGTGCTTCCTCACTGTGGAAGAAGCTCTGGAGGTGGGCAAATCTCCGACTAAGGAGTGAGTCTTTTCCTTGTACTCATACACTCTCTAGCTCCTGGGCTTTGGTGTTAGGCATTAACAGAGGAAGGTGGATTTCTCCCTGCCTTAGTCTATGTATGACCTTAACCTCAAGCTCTTTCAACAATCTTTGCCCCAGGATAACTTGCACCTCTCTTTTGAAACCCAGTTTGTCACCCCACAGTCCCTCAGCAGGGCCTGCCCCCGCCTGCTGATCTTTGCTTCAGGCTCTTCCACTCTGAGCTCCTTCAGGCAGGCCAATGCCTTTCCTGTCTCCTCGCTCCAGCACCTCGCACTACACCAGGATGTGGGGTCAGCTGACAAGGGGCACAGCCTGTGAGGTGAAGGCAGCAAGTTGAATTTTTTTGTTTTTGTTTTTGTTTTATAGAAAACCACCAGTCTATTCTGTGGTCTGGGAGGACAGTATCTGAGTGGGGTCTCTGGTTCCAGGCGAGCATCTCACTCCATGAGATGGCAAGTGCAAGAGTGCCTCAAGGAGATGATCAAGGCCAGGATGGACATCGCTCGACTCAACTTCTCCCATGGCTCCCACAAGGTGGGGGTAAGGGGAAGGTGGATATGAGGACGCCTGGGCTCTAGTCACCTTCCCCAAAATCCCACTCTGCTCTGCCTGCAGTACCACATAGAGTCCATTGCCAACATCCAGGGGGCAGCAGAGAGCTTCGCGACCCCTCTGCTCAGCTACAGGCCAGTGGGGCATCACTCTGGACACCAAGGGCCCTAGAATGCACACAGGGATCCTACAGGGGATGAGAGCAGTTGAATGGTTTTGCGGCCCAGGCTGCTGTATAATGCCAAGGCTACTGAGGTCTAGGCTCCCCTCAGCTGAGACCATGGAATGCCACAGCACTAGAGGAAGTTGCACAGATGGGTTCAGAGCCCAGCCCTGCAGAACCCGGAGGGTAGTCTGGGAGGGAACTTTCCCAAGGCCTGTTTACCTTCTGCCTACTGTGTGCTCCACGCTTCCCCACATTGTTAACCTGCTGTTAAATAAACAAAACCCACTATAGTCACAGAATTGAGCAGTGTTAAGCAATGCAAGGATAGGAAGCACTGGCACACATGCAACAAGGACGAAAAGTGAAAATAGTCTGTTGAGTGAAAGAGGCCAGTCAGAAAGCAGGGTACATCGTATGACTCCCCTCTGCGGAGCTGGAAAGTAGACTAGTGTTGTCCAGAGCTTGGCCTGGGAAGGGAAGGTCACAAGGGTAGCAGTGAAGTCTAAGGAGAACAGCATTGCTTTTGAGGAGGATAAAGGTATTGTAAAATTGACTGTGGTGCTGGATGTACAGATCTGTGTGTATTATGAAAGCCAACTGAGCCACGTACTTTAAACAGTTGAGCTGAGTCGGGCATGGTGGCACACACCTACAATTCTAGCACTCTGGGAGGCTGAAGGAGGAGGACTGCAAGTTTAACTCCAGCTTAAGCTATTTGGTGACTTAGTGAGACCTTGTCTCAAAAAGGGGGTGGGGGTGCTGGGCATGTACAAAAGCCCTGGGTTCAATCCCCAGTGCTTCAAAAAAAAAAAAAAAAGTTAAATCATATGGGTATGGAAGTCATATTTCAGCAACTCTTTTTTTTTTTCAGTGCGATAATACAGTATGCTAGCTGCAGTGTAAAGGAAAATAATGTTTATCATAAACACATATAACTGGTAACAAATGCACAACTAGAGAACACAATGTATTAGGAGCTGCAGCCTCCTTGGAATCCCCATGAATGTAACAGCTACAAAGTACAGACTTAATAGCTAGGCAGGATTATGCAGACCTGCGATTCCAGCACTCAGGAGGTTGAGGCAGGAGGATTGCTACGACCCAGAGGTCAGCATGGATTACATAGTGAAACCCTGTCTTAAAAAAAAAAAGTACAGACTGAACCCAGCATATTCTGTTGAGGACTCAATACCTTGAGCAATATTATCATTAACAAAGGGACTTCCAACAGTGTGAGGAAGAAGGAAGGACAACCCCTGGGTTGCCCAAAGCTGCATGCTGCTGCATCTCATGTCTAGTGCCCATGACTCTCCACCGTTACCACCATGCCCAAGAGAAAGGCTGACGGGGATGGTAGAGATGATAAAACGAAAGTGAAGGATGAACCTCAGAGAAGATCTGCTAGATTGTTTGCTAGACCCGCTCCTCCAAACCCAGAGCCTAAGCCTAAAAAGGCCCCTGCAAAGAAGGGAGAGAAGGTACCCAAGGGGAAAAGCTGGTGCCAGCAAGGATGGGAATAACCCTGCAGAAAATGGAGATGCCAGAACAGACCAGGCACAGAAAGCTGAAGGTGCCAGAGATGCCAAGTGAAGGTGTGCATCTTTGATAACTGTGTACTTCTGGGGACTGTACAGTTTGAAATACTATTTTTTATCTAGTTTTATAAAAATGCAAAATTTTGTTTTACTTTTTTTTAAGCTATGTTGTTAGCACACAGAACACTTCATTGTTGTTTGACTTCCTCTTGGCTCCCAGGAGGAGGGATTTCCTGATGTAGACACATGTGGCCACCTTGGCATATATGCCTTGTGGTACGGGACGCTCCCAGTTCATTTTATGTCCTCCTTTCCTCTGCCATCAGCATAGGCTTAACTCCCTTAGGCCCAGAGACCTACTGGGATCTGATTCCCAAAAGTTACGTTACCAGTGCGTCAGGCAATCTGGACTTGCCAGTAATATTGAAGCAGTGGCCCACAAGAACAACTGATATTTTTTTCTAGATTGTGGATCTTCAGATTGTTAATTTCTTCCATTTTCATTTTCTGAAAGTCAAGGTCAGCTTGTTAAACAACATGCTAAATGTGAAATGTCAACCCTCACTCTAAACTTTCCCTGCTTCAGAGCCTCAAATGAAGACTTCATTGGATTTTATAGGCTTTCTGATTTTTGATAGTCCCTCCAAGAAGGGAGTTTGAATTTTGCTGTATACTGTTAAAAATTGTGTGCCCAAGTCCTGCCTGAAATACCATGATTGTGTATGACAAGTATCTTTAATAAAACTGGACACGGGTTAAAAACAAAACAAAACAAACAAACAAACAAAAAACCCAAAAACAAAAACAAAGGGACTTTCCAAAGCAGCGAGCCACTCTTGGGCAGACTCTCGGTGTGCTTCCCCAGGGTCGCAGCTTCCTTTGCTCTCATGGAAGCATTCCTCTGAGATGGCTTCTTTATGGGTTTGACTCCAGAATCACTTGGTTTTCCTGGGGTCCTCCAGCCTTGTGTCTGAGACCACCTGCCGTGTTCCTCAGGCAGTTTTCTTCATCACTATCTTGTGACTAGGACACAATAACCTCATCTCATGTAATGACTCTCCCAAGATCCTACATGAAACACCATAGTGGAGTTAAGCTTTCCCCCTCTTAGTACTTCTGGGGATCAATTATATTCAAACGCTGGTTGTTTATCAGCTGCATGCATCCAGCAGCCACCCCAAGCGCAAGGTGTTCTCCACTCCTCCTCCTGCCCTTGGTGAGCTGGGCAGCCTGGTTTCTGCCCCACAGCTCTGTGCATGTGCCCTGCCCCTGCAGCACCCACCTCACGCCCACATGCCATCTAGCAACAGATGCGCCCTCAGCCAGAGCAGAGCCACCATGAGCAGCCTCTCCGCTTCCCCAGCCTCTGGAGCCTGGCACACTGCGTACAGTGAGGGCAGGTGCTGCAGCCCCCGCACAGGCAGTGCAGATCAGTGCCCAGCTGTGCTCTGGACCCCTCCCCATGCTGTGGAGGGAAAGCTGTCATGTCCTGCAAAGCTCACAGACCAACCAGCGCAGCAAAAGGACAGGGGTCCCTGGCACGGCGGGGCTCTCCAGACTCCGCACTTCCCTCCCTCCACCTGCTCTCCTGCTCAGGCAGTCACCTGCAAATGTGCATCAGGCCAGTCAGGAGGAGCTGCTGGGCTGGCCTTTTCTTTTCTTTCCTTTTTTAAATTTTTATGTTTTTAGAACAGGGTCTAAGGGTCTACAGGGTCTTACTACGTAGATCTGACTCCTAGTGATTCTCCTGTTTTCAGCCTCCCATGCGCTGAGATGATAGGCGCACGCCACCAGGCCCAGTCTCAACTGCTGTCGGCCTATGCTCTGCTTAAGCAGGTGCTTCAGTCCACTGAGCTATCTGGCAGCCCCTGCTTTTTTTTGTTTTATTTTGTTTTACTTTTTTTTTTTTTTAAATTAACAAGATGGTAGAGAAAAATGGAATCTGAATGACACAATAGATACTGGAAAAAGGGAATGAACTTATTCAAAAGGAAAGAGTTACTGAGCTGAGGAGAACAGGAGAGAGAGTGGAGAAAAGATGTATCCGTATGTAAGCAGGGTGGTTTGGACAACTGCCGGTCTATGGAAAGGAGCAGGTAATGCTTTGTTTCATCTTTTACCAATTGCTTGTACTTCTTCTCGTCTTAATTTCTTATACATTTCTTTTTCTTTCTTCTTCAACTTTACATGTATATATCTGGTAATATGAATAACTGGTTGGAAGATAACACTATATTACAACAAATACTATGAAATTCATATTACTTTGTTAAGTGAAATTCTATCACTTGTAACTTTTTCTGTTTTAATTCTAATTTGCACTTTTTTTTTTTTTTTTAAAGAAATGGCAGACATTTGGACCATTTTCTCCAGGTTTCCATAAAAAGCAACTTAAGAAGCAATCGAAGCTTAGCATCCATAGCATCCCCAGTTCTCTGGACCTGATCACAAGAGATGACGCCCAGCCTCAGGGTGCTGGAGGGACGAGGGAAGCGTGGGTCTAGTGATTGCACTAAGTGACAGCACTTCCTCTGACTTCTCCTTGATGTCCCAAGGAGGTAATCAAGGCCTCTTCTCTGCATATGACTGAATGAGGAGACAATCAGTGCTTCTGCCAGCTTGGCTGCTCTGGGCCCCTGATTGCAACCACAGGGGGCTCCTGCCCTCTGCCTCTCCTGAGGGTGAAGTTGCTGCAGGGGAAATGCTGGAGGGACAGGAGCTCTGCTCACTTAGTGCAGACAGCAGCAGGACAGGATGACACAGGACAGGCTTTGCCACAGGCAGGACACAGGGCCCGGCATGTGTAAGCACAGTAGGTTCAGCCTCTCACCTCCTGCCTGCACTTCTTCATTATTCCTAACTGCCTCATTCCTTGCTTCTGGGAATCAGGATGAGCTGATCAAGCGTGGTGTTCACATGTGTTTTGTGCAATAGACTACCTGGCCATGAGCTATGTGACCCTGGGGCAATTATGCCTACTATTTTTTTTTTTTTAATATACAGGGTCTCACTCTGCAGTTTAGACTCATAGTAAATCCTCCTGTCTCAGCCTCCCTAGTGCTGGGATTACAGGTGTGTGCCACCACACCTGGCTCAGGGGCCAGCATGGCATGATATGCTAGGGATCAAACTCAGAACCTTGCACTTGCCCGGCAGCCCCAAGTTATTCTACTTTTGCGAGCCCCAATCTCTTATTTTTAGATAGGGGGATAATAGCACTGTCTTGGTTACTATTCTTATTGCTAAGACAAAATACTTGACACCCAAATTTAAAGGAGGAAAGATTTATTTAGTTCAGCTTATAGAGGTTTCAGTCCATAATAGGCTGGCTAGAAGGCATGATGGAACATGGCAAAGGGGCAATAATTCATGGTGGCAGAAGACAACAAAAACAACTAGAGACAGAGACAAGCCTGCTACTGGCCCTTTTATTGTACTGGCCTAGCAGTATTAGGACAGTGCCAGTCTAATCAGTGGATGGATCCAGCAACCACCACTTTTAATTCCAACACTCTTAATCCCAGCATTGCATCACAGATCACACACACTAGATTCAGCCACCTCCGAAAAAGCCTTATGGCTGCATGAGGCTTTGGGGAGACATCGAGCACAAACCATAGCAATGACCCACAGCACAGGGTTGCTTTGAGAGTTAAAGTAGGACTGTGGGTGAAGTGCCTGGCCTGCAGCCAAAGCATACATGTGTCTTGCTCTTGCTGTCATCTTCTTCGGCATCGTTGAGGGATGTCAGGGGGCTCCTACCACCCCATTTCAGTTTTCGAACACACATATTGCAGTTAATAGTGCATTTGGGAGCACTTCAGATGTACCAGAAACTTGTACCCACCACATTGGGATATACCATAGAGAGTTAACAATAAAAAGTATGGGATAGAGAGGCCCCTGGAGGACCCACTAGGAACAGGAAGCTACTGTGGCCAAGAGGGAATGATGTGAATGGAAAGAAAGGTACAAAATGTCAAATTGAAACTACGAAGACTGAGACCTCAATTCTGGCAGCTCTAGAAAGGTTAGTAAATGGCTTCAGCTCACGGCAGTTAAACTCAGGTTGGACAGGTCTCTGGAGAGCTGGGCCAGATGCAGTGTGAAGGGACACTGTAGACTCCTAGATGGCCATTGGACATTCTGCCACTCTGTCTGTGAAGAGTTAATACAGAGATCACAGACCGTGCCTACAGAGTGACAAAAGGAAAACAGCAGTGGCCCTGGGGCTAAGTGAAAAGGGAAGGGCATTTGAAAGGCCTATCTTAGTTTAGGTGGTCAAAATTTTTAGAGTTCTTAAGCTGGGCATAGTGACTCATGTCTATAATCCTAGCACTCTGGAGGCAGAGGCAGGAGGATCACTGTGAGTTTGAGGCTAGCTTGAGTATTTATGTTATGTTTTATTCTTAGTAATACTTTACTATCATGAAAAGATTTTCTTAGTTGAATTGTTTTGAAATATTTAATCTTGAATTAATATTTAATTAATTTTCTGAATAGTTTAATCTTAATTTTTAAGATTTATACTGTATCTTTGACTTACAATCTACTTATAAGACATGATATTTTCTCTTAGTATTAGAAAGTTTAAAAGTATATTTCCATTTTCAACTGACTTTGTATTACTTCTTCCTTGTCTCCCACACACAAAT
>PVKN010017708.1:0-17190 GCA_004027915.1 Capromys pilorides
AAAGGTGACCCACCAAATAGTACTTCTTTCTTATTAAACGTATCCATTCCTCACTGTCTGCATGGGATCAGTTCCAGGGTCCCCGGAAGATCCCCCAACTGACACCTGCTCAAGTCTCAGATACAGTGGAGTAGTTTTTGCATAGAACCTGTGCGCATCCTGTATGCTTTCAGTCCTCTCCAGTTTACTCCTAACCCCTAACAGCATGCAAATGCTATGGAAATAGCTGCTGTACTGCATTGTTTAGGGAATTACGACGGAAAAAACAGTCTGTACATGTTCCGTACAATTAGTTTGGATCCAGGGTTGGTTCACTTCCCAGATGCACAACCCGCAGCCAACTGCGCACTCTTCTGGGCACACATGAACACATGTGTGCCCAGCAGAGCGCAGACAGAAGGCACCATCAGGACATCTGCTGCATCCTGCCCCTGGATCTGATGGCGACAATGTCTGCTCCATGGTGCCTGGCTTTGTGTTGCTGGAAGGAGCGGCCAGCAAACAGCCCGTGGAAGTGAGCCAAGGAACAAGTCGGGTCAGCAGCCAGCTGACCCACCAGCCTCCAACAAGGGCCCCAAGAAAGGCACATGCTCTTCTGTGTTGCAGAACGTGGTGCCGGATAATGCGACGTAAGGTGGTGCACACCAGCACTGGTAATCCCAGCACTGGAGGATGAGGCAGGAGGATCATTGTGAGTCAGAGCCCAGCCTGGGCTACACAGTGGACACTAGACCAGCCTGGGCTGTGCAGCAAGACCCTGCCCCCAAAACTCAAATGAACTAAAAATAAAAAGAATGTGGTACCAGGTTAGTCTCTCTCAGCAGGCACCTCTTTGCTCATGAAGGCATGAGGAAAACAGGAGAACAATGGCCAGGCTTTGCCCAGTCGAGCTGAAGCCCTCCCAACACTGTATATCAAGGCCGATTGGTACCATCAGGGTAGCTAGAAGGCTAGTGTGTCAGGGTGCAACCCCACGCTGGACAAGCAGGTGTGTTGTGGACAGGAAGGGCACCACACAAGCAGGGAGAGCCCAGGTGGCCAGGGCTGAGCTCATGCCCTGAGACACAGTGTGGCTCCTACACCCACCATACCTGTCTTTGCACCTGCCAGGTGTACCCTAGGCCTGGCCACAAAGTCACAACCAGACCAGAAAGAGTAAAAAGTTGAGACCAAGACTCAAAACGGCAGACAGAGGAGCAGCCTCCGCGGTCACTCCCTCCTGAGGAGCCCAGAGCAGGACCGAGCCCCATGTGTCCGGCACTTCAGCCCAGCCCCCTGGACAGGACAATGGCTTCACAAACGCATACCGATGTGGAAGCACGTTAAGAGACTCATTGAGCATCACTTTTTAAAATGCATTTGTGATCTTGTTGAGGAATTCAGTTCGTGGGAAAGACAACAGCTAGGATTGACGGATGTCATTAAAACATTAAGTTCCAGCAAATAAATACTAAGCAGAGTGCAGGTGTATTAAACACAGACAGGAAGGGAAGGGAGGGCCAAGACAACCCTAATATTTAGGAGGCACTAAATATACCCAATGCAGCCTGGTAGCACGTACTCATGAAATGCTAAATGCAGAAGAGGCACTCAATATTCACAGGCACAAGGCTAAATATACAGCAGGAGCCAAATACCCTGTCATAGTTCAATTACTCACTGGTAACACCTGTTCCAACTCTGGTTCCTGAGGCTCACAGTGGCAGGGAAAAATGGTCCCCGTGGCTCCCAACAGAACAAGTGCATCTCCCTGGCCCAGGGTCTGCTCGGACCCACATTTTAGCTGAGGGTGGTGCTGCTGCAGAGAGAGGAGGGCCATGGGAATGCTTTGTACTCCAGGACCAGCAGCTGTGGGTCTCCCGCCCAGCCACATCCTGTCCTTCTGCCTTTGCCTGTCCCAGCCCCTCCTCTTGCTTCTCACTGAACACTTCCAGTTGCACCAGGCTCATTTCCTGCACGGCATCCTCCAGCACCACTGCCACTGACAAACACCTATACTACAGCTGCACCTTAAATACACCTTGAATACCATCGGATCTCAAATGCTAAAGGAACTTTGGGATCACTTACTCAACAGTCCTACTTGGAATTACAGTAAATGTTCTTTAGCCTTCTTACAAGAAAGACAGTGGAAGAGGGATAACTACAAAGAGCTCAGGGAACACTGCCTAGGTCATATGTCTATATGCACACTACCACCTTTGTCCCCCACTAAGTCACAGGGCAGGAACCAGAGTGACACTGGCTCCCTGGGCTGGGCCACCTATGACTATAAGACAGTGAGAGTGCTCCACCAGCCCCAGAGCCCAGCTGCAAGCTTTCGAGAGTAGTTTCCTAGAGCCTGCACATACCAGAGCCAATGGCTCAAGGTTTCCCACCAACCTGAGAATCAAGGGGCAAAAACCACAGAGATAACTGCATGGGCCTCGGAGACGTGGGAGAAGCTTTCTGGAAGTTCTTCAAGTTCATGCCTTTAAAAAGTAGTCCCACATAACAGAGCTAGCCTGAGCAAACAGATAACTCCCTACTCTTCATATTTCAGAATATTTTGCAGTTTTATAGGTAGATTAATCATAAGAAAAAAATATATATATTATATATATATATACACATTTGTATTTTAGGGAAGGGTCTACAGGGACAGGGTGTTCAGGGTCTCACTGCGAGGTCAGACTCGTAGTGATCCGTCTGTTTATAGCCTCCCAAGAGCTGGGATTGCAGGTGCGTGCCACCATGCCCAGTCTCAATTGCAGTGTGAGTGTGCTCCAGGGGTGAATCCAGCAGGGCAGGCCCAGGATTGAACCTCCAGCCCCTGAGCCTGCTTGTAGGTGCTATAAGAAAAATATCTGAGAGCCCTTTCCTAGGAGGAATCTCCTCAGGAATGCTGTCTAGGTCCACACTAGCTTGGTGGCTGACACAGGTGTGGAGGTGCCCAGTGACACCTGCACACCTGTCTCATTGTTTTCTGTCAATTTGCTGCTAAATCCACAGAGCACTGACATGCTATCTCTTATTATTCACGGTATCTCTCTTATTCGCCATCCACTGAGCTCAGGATAATGGGTGAGCATGTGTGGAAAGCAACAGAAGGGATTTCGGGCTAAGTTCTGGGGCTGTTGACCTTTCTCTTATTACCAAAACAAAATAACTGACACCCAAAATTAAGGAAAGAAAGGTTTATTTAGCTCACAGTCTGTAGAGGATTCAGTCCATACTGGGCTAGCTCCAAGGCAGAGTTGCACATGGCAGAGGGCAGCAGTTCATGGAGGCAGAAAACAGCAAAAGGGAGGAGCAGCCGAGAGCAGGCCTCTCTGCCTCGCTTACACTGTGTGCAGGCTGCCCGCCCCAGGGTAGGTGCAGCACTCACACCCATAAGCCTAGCAATGGACCAGTGACAGACTCTGGAAGCTGCCCATGGCTGCATAAGGCTTTGGGGGGCTATCCAGACATAAACCCCAGCACTTCTCACAATCACAAATGAGTCTGTCCTGTGGCTCCTTTAATCTAAAAGTGTGACATTAATTTCAGGAGGCAGAGGTCTACCGGTGAGAAGTCACCTGTTCTCCGCTTCCTTTAGGCACGATGGAAGGTGGTTAGAATGCCAGCTACCCATTTCCAGCCCACAGGCAACAATGACCGTGGAAGGTTTTTCAAGGGCATCTTGACGTGGAAAGAGACGAGCACATGCCTGGCCAGAGGGGACCTGCAGGCAAGCTACTCTGGACTCCCTGGCCCCTTCTCATGGGCAGTTCTCCCATCCTAGGTGGCCGAGTCTACATGAAGTCCCATCCCTCCAGGTATGTCACCCGGCCACTTCACCTTTGAATCCAGCATGGATTGGACATTGCTGAGGCCCTGTTTTGCTGCTGCGTCTGGGAGTTTAGGGGTCATCTGGAGACTCATGTGAGCCCTTGGGAAGCCCAAAGCTGTGGACCCGAGTCCTAGGCCACTCCAAGGTGGAGTGGCCAGGTGACATACCTGGAGGGATGGGCCTTACTGTAGACTTGGCCACCTAGGATGGGAGAACTACCTGTGCCTACTTCCCACCTGGCCAGGGCACTTGGTTAATACAAGGACAGAAGAAGAGTGGGGAGGGAAGTGGGCAATATATAAATACATTCAAAAATTATCCTTAATTGGCACACAATTATAGGGTACAATGTGATCATCTCCACACATGTACACAATGTGTAATGATTAAATTGGGGCAATTAGCATAATCTACCACCCCCAGCATTTATTTCTTTCTGCTGGGAACATTCAAATCTTTTTTGTAGCCATTTTGAAATACTCAATAAATTATTATTAACTGTGGTCACCCCACTGTTCTATAGAACACCAGGATTTATTCCTTCTATATTAAAATATTTTAAGTTCTTTGGCACATCAAGAGCAAAGCCCTGACTTTGGAGCCTACAGCTCTACTCTGAGCTGGTTCCATGGGGCAGAATGCTGCTGTCATGACCCACTCTGCCACACTTGGGAAGGCTGGTAGGTGCCCCACGGGGACCCTGAAGAGACCTCAGAGGGAGGGGTCTGAGGGCCAAGGCAGGAGCTAGGTCCCCAGCTAAGCGTCACCCTAGCAACACCCAGCTGGAGGACAGGCAATGGAAACCTAAGAAGGAGGCTCAGTGGGGCCTCCTGGGGAACAACAAGAAGACCAGAGGAGCAGCAAGCGGCCACCCCCTCCTTACCTCTCCTGGCACCCAGGGACCACCTGCACCAAGAGGCCTCCCTGCTGGAGGTCACCTGGAGAGGTGGATCTGGAGATCTGGAGGTGGACTCTGGGCTTGAGCTGCCTGATGGAGATGGTGACTGAAATGTCAGGGTGAGGCCCAAGAGAAACAGCCTCAGAAGCCAGGGGTCTGGGCTCACTGAAAAGGGACGACGGCTTTATGGGGGGCAGGCAGCCCAGGTAGGAGCATCCTAGAACCTTTGCGCACCTCCACAAGAAATCCTGGGCCAGAAACACCTCTACCATGATCCCAACACTTCCAAGTCTCCTCGAGACCTGAGTGCTGACAGGTGTGCACCTGGGCCACCCTCCAGCAGACGAGCAAGCAGCCACTGGCTCAGTCACATGCGGGCTCACCCAACCAACACCGAAAACCCACCCTCCAGGGCACAGGTGCCTTTTCACACGGGGTCTCTCACGGAAGCTGTCTTGGGCCATTCGGGCTGCTATGACAAATCACTATAAACCAGGTGACTTACGGCTGGCAGAAACTTCCGGGTCGCTTCTGTGAACTAGAAATTTTGAGGTCCTGGCGCCAGCACCTGGTGCACCTAGGGAGGGTGCGCACCCAGCACCATGTCCTCCTATAGAAAAGGAGCAGAGATACTTGGGGCTCTTCGGTAACCCCACTGATCCCATTCACGAAGGGTAAACCCCATTCAGGCTGGTCACACTGGTCTCCTCATCTCCTGAGAGGTCTCAATGAGAATTTGGGGGGACACAAACTTTCAGACCACGGCATTAACTTATTTTAAGGACAGATTCTCACTGGGTAGTCCAGGCTGGCCTTGAACTCACTTTGAATCCCAGGCTGGCCTTCAACTAACAGCGATCCTCCTGTTGCAGCCTCCTGAGTGCTGGGATTACAGGTGTGCATCGCCACACTGGCTCAGAGCACCATCCTGACTCCCATGTCCCTTAACGGCAAACTGAGACTCAGCGGGACAGGACAACAAACCCAGGACGCCCAAGGTGAGTGGTAGCACGAACAGGAAAACCACCCTTTGGGACGCTCTGTGCCTTGCCTCTACCCCAAGTCTGGAATGAGGGCAACATACTGCAAGTACAAAATGTAAGGGGTCGCCCAAACTCAGTAAGACAGATGTCCTAATACAATATTGTAAAATTCCAAAAGTAATTAAAAACGAAAATCATGACGTGCTGAATATCACAGTGAAAATAAAGAGAACGGGCTCCTGTTCCTGATCTTTCCCCCAGCTTCCCGCTTTTCCACGGCTCAATCCCGTTCTGTGGCTGTGCCCGAATCTTGTCCAGCAACCCTTTTCCCACCTTGGCCTCCAAGTGCAGGGACCCCTGCACCCGGACACTGTCTTCACAATTTACAAACTGGAAGAGCTCTTGGGATGACCACGGATCCCAGTGTGGATGGAAACAAGCGAAAACCACAAGCTTCCCGGGGAGTTGCGGACTCGCAGCCAGCCAGGCAAGAGCGCACGGTAAAGCTGCTGTGTCCCTCGGATCTGCAGCTCGCCGGCGACAGGACGCCGGCACCTACCCGGGTGCGACCCACAGGGCGACGCTCCTTGCGCTCGCATCTTCGAGCTCCGCGCTGGCTCGTCCGTCCGAGCAACTCCTCACGCCGGGTCCCGACGCGCCCCGCGCCCGAAGCCCTGCCCGGTGCAAGCGCCGGTTCCGCCAGTATTTGCCGATTAAAATGTTGACGACGTCTCACGCCCAGCATCCCTCACGGCTGCTGTAACCTAAGCCCGAAGCCTGTTAAATAAACCATCCCGGAGCGGGAGCACGGGCGGGAGGGCGCGTCCGCCGCGGCGCGCACAGCTGGGACCCGCGTCGCCACCCGCCGCGCGGCCCCGCTCTCCCGGTGTGCCTGGCGCCTTAGACCGTGGGGCTTCGCCCCGCAGCGCAAAGTTAAGTCCAGCAAAGTGCGCGGAGGGAAACTTGGGGCGCTCGCGGGGCGCGTCCGGCCGCTCTCGGCTCGCGGCCCCCGGCCTCCTCGCGGGCCCCATGCGGCCCCACGCGGCTCCCCGGCTGCCTGGGCTCCGCACTCGGCCCCGCCGCCCCAGCCCGGGTCCCCGCGCCGCACGCGCTCACCCCCGCGCTCCTGGCGCCCGTGCCGCCGCCCCCTCTCCGTACCTGGCCCTGGAGCACCGCGGGCGCGGTGGACGCGCGTGGACGGCACCGGCCGCGGGGGCGCGCGAGACCCCGGCCGCGGGCGCGAGCCGAGGCCCGACGCGCGCAGCAGGTGGTCGGGGCTCGCGAGCCGCGGGGTCCGCCGCCCGGGACGGGGGCGCGGGGCGCGGGGCGCGGGCTCGACCTCCGCGGCCGCCGGCGCTGCGCGCGGCGCGCTCCGCTCCTGCCCGGCGCCGCTCGGCTCCGCTGCGCCTCGCTCGGCGGGGGCGGACGGCGCGCGGCTCCGCTCGCTGCGCTCCGCTCGGCCCCGCGCGCGCCTCCCCCGCCGCGGCCGCGCCCGCAGCCGCCCCCGCCGCCCGGGCCTGGGACCTCGCGGGGACGTCACCCGCGGGGACGGCCTCGGGGGCGTCCCGGGACCCCTGCCCGGCCCGCCCGCGCGGGGGCGCTGTCGGAACCGCAGACCGGGCCGAGCCTCCCTGGGCTGAGCGGGGGAATCCCGGCCTCGACCCCGAGGCGCGGCGGGCAGAGCGGGCGGGCGGGGCTGGGTCCCCGGCGCGCATCGGGGATGAGCGAGGTCCGCGGACAGGGCTGGGGGCGCCCCGGTCCGAGGGGGCTGCGGGCTCCGTGGGAGGAGACGTGTATTCGAATAAAAGTAAAAGTTTTCTCGCCGCCGTTGTTTCCTAACCTCGCGCGTCCGGCGAACCGAGGGCAGATTAGGGCGGTCGCCGCCGTCCCGGGGTGAATCACCGTTGTGACACCGGCGAGGGTGGGTGAGAGCCCGGGCTGCTGTTTCCTTTAGGGACGGAGCCGGCCGCTCAGAGAGCCGGACTTGGACCGCGCGGTCCTGTCCAGAGTATGACACCCTCGCCCCCTGTTTTGTGTCCCAGTGGACCAGAACCGCTGCCCCACGCCCATCCACATCGGCCACAGCCCCCGCCCCAGCAAGGAGCCTTTCTGGCCGGGGCTGGACGACGACAGCGAGAACGCCAGCGCCAGTGACACTTAGTGTCAGCCAAGTCTCTGCGGGGACGATACCCGAGCCATGCAGTGGGTAACCAACCACACAGGTCCCGAGCCCCACCCGGGGAGGGTGGGGTGGGCTATAGCGGTGACACAGACACCGAGGACCCCAGAGCTCCAAACCGCACTGTAATCTGCGGCGGGGCAGATTAGGAACGTAGGGAAGGGCTTTAACTTGGGGCCAGGCTGAAGACAGTTCATCTACTTGAGTATATAAAAGAAAGCTGCCTTTTAAATGTTCGATATAGGGCTGGGAAAATAGCTCGGCAGTCTAAGCACATGTCTGGCAAGCGTAAGGACCGGGGTTCGATTCCTGGTCCCGTAGGCCTCCTGTAGTGGAAGCCCAGAAAACCCTGGTGCGCTCTCCGGGCATGGTGGTGCACGCCTGTAATCCCAGCGCTGGGCAGGCTGTGTAAACAGGAGGATCACTATGAGTTGAGTCTGAGCTGCAATGCGAAACTCTGTACCAAATAAATAAATAAATAAGTAATTTTAAAAATTAAAAAAAACATTTGATGTAATCCATTTGGCACAAACTACTCACTTAAAAACCCCTTTAGATAGTTAAAAGAATTAAATGTTCTATGGTAGGCAGGCAAATAAATTGTGACTCCATCTCATTGCCCCAAATTAAACATCTGCATTCACAGTGGGCAGGTGACTCATGGCAGACAATGCATTTGCGTGTTTGCTTTTTCCAAGATCCTCAAACTAAACTGAGCAACTCCAAGCCACTCTGCACGCTCTCCAGTCTTGAGCGTCAGCTTCTTGCTTGTCAAAACCACGTTTATTTTGTGTCGCTGTAACACTAAATATTTATTGACTCCTTGCTTTCGCAGTTCTACCTCAGCGTTTTGTTCCCAGAGTGTCAGAAGGCTCTAGCTTTATTTGTGTTCGTTGTGGGCGGCCTCTAAAGTTCCTGGGGGTTTGGAAAAGAGGAAAACAGAGGGCTTTGGTGATTAGCTAGAGCTGGGAACGCGGCGTCGGTGCCTGAAATAGAAAGTGGTGGGGAACTCTGGGAATAGGTTAGGGAAATGGAAAATTGTATGAATTCTAGCAGAGCAAAGCACCTAGGTGCTTTAAAAAAAAATGTGGAAAGGAGAAGAGCCCTTCCCCGCCCTCGTGGGGTTCACCTTCCGGCCCAGAATTTGGCTTCCAGGGCCCTGTTTACCCACAGCAAGGATGTCTTCCCTTCTTGAATGTCTCTTGGGCCAAACCTTAAAGCTAGTTGAGAAAAGCCTAAAATGTTGAAGCAAGAATTTACCAAAACTCCAGCGGAAACAGACCTCACATATAGTCCCTTGCAGCTTGCTTAGACAGCCATAAAATTCAAGAATACCAAGTTGGCTGTTTTCTTCAAGCACAAAACCCACTCATAGCTATCCCCAGAATCCCCTTCCAGACAAGGAAAACCTCTCTTACAAGCCAAGAGAGGAAGACCGAGCCGCTTCTGAATGCATTTCACCTCTTCTGAGAATACATTTGTTTTTTAAATCAAAAGCCAGGCACTACTATTCTAAGTCATTTACAAATAGCCACCCCGTTTAAATCACTCACTTCCCAGGAAAACTCTCAAGCTACAGTCTCCCTGTTACCCATGTGCAGCTGATGTGCTGCTGTCATCCTCACGGTGCAGATGGGAAAGCCCAGCTACAGCAGGGCAAGTTCTGTGCCCATGGGCACACAGGCAACCAGCAGCAGAGTGGAGACTCGAACCCACACCCTGTACTCTAGCTGCACAGGGCAGCCTTTGTCAAACCAGAATCTAATCCTTTCTCTGAAGTATCCCCTACAGCAGCAGCATCCCTAGCGGGATTTAGCCAGAAACCACCCTCCCAAAACCTCATTTAGTCCCAGCAGAGGCTCATCAGAAAGGGGCAAGGAGGGTTAAACCCAATGCCACTGGCTTCCTAACCCAGGCTGGCAGTGGGGCGCTGTGTTCTCAGGACTGGTTCCTGGATTCCATTCTTGCATCTTACAAGGCTCTTGATCTGCTGCCTGTCTTCACTTGGGATCAGAGCACTGAACCCAGGGGCCAGCCAGGAATAGCTAGAAAGAAAAGGCATCCTTCTTGCGACTGTGGTTTGGCCCCACGAGGTGAGCCTCCGTGGCACAGTCAAACTGGCCTGCCCGAGGCTGTGCAGCTCCCAGCCCAGAGGGACTCCCACAGGCTGAGGTCCACCACGCCCAGAGATCAGCGTCCAGCCCTCCCGTGCTCCACCGTGTCATGGCCAGGTTGTTTCTCCCTCACTGCACAGCAGTTAGGATCTCTGTCCTCTCGTCCGTCTCCTGGGCTGCTTTTGTCCCATCGCCACTCACAGACTCTAGCAATACTGACCTTCTCTTGGTTTCCATGTGTGCTGGACACCTTTTCCTGCCTTGGGGTCTTTGCTTGAGCCACCTCCAATCGCAGAGGACTTAACGACCTTACCAGAATAACTGCCTCCCCAGCCCCAAGGCTTAGATATCGCTTACTTTATCTCCTGGCCCGCATTTCCTTCTTGCCCCTCTTCTTTTCTGTAGAGCAACTATCACACTTCAAAGTTATTTCCTGTTGGTGTCATACTAGATTCCACTGCAGAGTACAATCTCCAGGAACGCAGGGTCTGACTGTTGAGAGCATCCCTGTATCTCTGGTAGGTAACTCAGTGCTGGGATACAGTAGCTGCTTGAAAAGTGCGCAGAGTCAGTGACCCTCCACCATGACCCGGCACCATCCTGAGCATCTCCGATGTGTGGGGCTGCAGCCAGTTCCCACTCTTCTCAGCTCTTCCCACCCTGTCCTGCTCTCGGTAATTCTCCCAAAGCTCTGTTCTGACTGCCTTTATCCCAAGAGCCCTCCCTCTCCAGTCTCCACGGTTCTGAGCCTGGTCCTTGTGGTTGTCACCCAGCTGCTGTCTTTCTGGTAGCTCCGGTCCTTGAGCCCTTGGTCCTCTGTCACACCTCTGGCTGAGACCCCAATCCGATGTCCGCTCTGCTTCCTGCATCCAGGCCTTTCTGTGCTGCAGAGGGCATGCGCAGGGCTGCACAGACTTAGAAACCACAAGCAGGGACAGTCCCTGAGCCCACTGGGCCTTGATAGCTTTAATTGTGCTCTGGAAAAATGAGTGGCACGTAAAATGACAGAGGAGGAAAGATTCCCACGATTCTACCCAAGGGGTCATTACTATTGCCATTTTATTGCCAGTTCTGCCCCTTTTGTAAAATAATCATTTGAGCTGACTTACAAACGTTGTCTAGAGAGCTACCGTTAAGGTAAATGTGCATTTTGTGTCTAATTTGTTCGACTACAAGCCTCATGACACAAGTATATTTCTAGTTAATAATGAAGTCTTCATAAAATACATTCTAACTTACATTCCATTATATGGACATAGAGTTTTTTATGATAACTTCTCTATTGCTCTGTTTCTAATCTGAGGGCATGGTACAACATTCTTTGACAATTATCCATATACATAATCCGTCGGTGTGCGATTTTTGCCTGCATTTACTTCCTTAGGGGAGGCCCAGAGAAGAATCGTTGCATGAGCAGCTGGCAGGGCCTCAGGCTCTGGCCGAGACACAGGTGGGAAGCTCCGAAGCTCCAGCTGCACTTGCAGCATGCCCTCAGCGTCCCTGGGCAGCGCCTTGGGTCGCTCCTGGGCAGCAGCCCTGACTGCGTGTTCCCAGTTCCTACACACACTCTGGACAGATGGTTTTGCTTGCTTCTTCTGAGAAAATAGTAGTCATCGATTCTGAAAATTCGTTCATAAATCAACTGACCTCTGAGCAGGGAGCAGGGCCTGGATCATCAGGTGGGTGCCATGGTATCACAAGGATACCTGCAAAGGGAGATGGAGATGGATGGGATCCCAGACCCGACGGGAGGGCCGGGACTCAGCTCAGTACTGATGGCTTGCAGGGCAGAGGAGGGAGCCGCAAGCCAGGGAGAAGTGGACTCCTCCGGAAGTGCAGAAGGGCAGGAAAACAGTTTCTCCCTTGGAGACTCAGAAGAAACAAAATCCTTTAGATGACCTGAGTCTAACCTAATCAGATCCCTAACAGGCTTCTGAACTCCACCACTGTAAAATAACTGAGACATTTTAAGCCCCTTAGCGTGGGAAAATTTATCCCAGCAATGTTTTTAGATTTTGCTGGTCTTTCTGGACACTGCATTTCCCAGCCTTCCTCACTGACAGACTGTAACAGAGACCTGTCAGACACACTGTGGCTGAACGCCAGCCAGAGAAGCTTTACATTGTAAGTGGGAATTGTACTTCCAACTGCTCTAATGGGATTCAGACACCTAGCTAAGAGGCACTGTGTTCTGTTGGAGTCGTTCGACAGGTGCTAGACATCTGAGGTTTTGGAGTCTTGTACAGCCATTTACATGTCTTTCAAAATTGCTCCTCTGAGGGCCAGCCTGATAGCTCAGCAGACTAAAGCGCCTGCTTGGGCAGAGCGCAGGGGCCAGGGTTCAATCACCGTCCCCTGTCCCCGCCCCTGTCCCTGGGGCACGTGCCTGTAATCCCAGAGATTGGGAGGCTGAAAACAAGAGGACAAATCATGTAGTGAGATCCGGAACACTCTGTAGACCCTGCCCTAAATATAGAAAAAAAAGTCCATCCAAACATTTTCTCAGCACTCAAAAATATTTTCAATTTTAATCTACTCAAACCTTGTAGGACTTATTACTAATTCTTCCTTTTTAAAGTGTGTTGTTTTTGTTAGGTGAGCTAGAAATCATAGTTGTATTAGTTTTAAACATTACTAATGTTTTGTGTAAAACTCAGAGCTTCCCTACTCAACCTTTAATTATTTCTGGTAACACTTTCACTTGCTTGTCCAAAGGTAATGCAAGCTTCTGGGACTGTAGATTATTTTGGGACAATGACCCTAACAATGCCCGTTTTGTGTTTATGAGGAATAATAGCTTAAATAAGAGAACTCTAATTGTGGTTATCAAGAAAATGTCTAAACCGCTACCTTTCTTTTGGGCAGAGATAGAAAACAAGCATGTATCTGATTTATGGGCTGGCCCACATAGCTCTTTTTTGCAAATGTGGTTTTAAACCAGCTAATCTTTTAAAAGTCTTTACACTGACTAATTTAGAAGCAAGGAGAACAAATGTGGGAGTATAAATGTAAGCCACTGAATAAGAGTGATAATCTCTGCCAATGAACACACTGCTGTGTTTCTGGGTACCCAATGCAGTTCACGATTTTCATTTAGATGGAGCTTCCTGGAGCTCGTCTTGCCTCCCCAGCACGATGTGCTGCGTGACCAGAATTCAGATTTGGGAGGTTAGATCTGCTGAGGATCTTAAGAGAACAGATTCTTTGGTCTCTTTTTTTTCTGGAGGAAAAAGACAGTGACTGGTCCAGTGTTGCCATTTCAAGCCTGCACCCTGAGGAGGGTGTGTAGGACCCCTGGCCCACTCCTTTGCGAATGGCCCATCTCTGGGTCCAATTCTGCAGCCTGCCAGCTCTCTGACAGACTGCTGTCTTCTTGGTAGGACAAATTAGCAACATTCGTATTCGTTGGATAGGGAAGCAGCATCTCATTCATCTGATAGATCATAAAAGAGGTTTTAAATCACAAAGATTTCATAATCATCAACCTTTGGGCAACTCCTTAGTCACGGCTTACTTATAAACAAAAATGTGGACAGAAAGCAGTTGTTTGATGCTCAACACACGCAGCTGCTTGAGCAGCTCTCCCTCGTCTCTGTCAGTGAAGCACTGTGACAGGGAGGTGAAGGAACGAAACGAATGTTTCTGTAGCAAATGGTAACTCTAAAAATAGTGTTTGGAGTGAAAGTAGGATGTGGAATAATTTTTTCATTGTTTCCATGGAAAAATGGGAGAGAGAATGATGGCTCCACCGTCTGACAGCCAAGAGGCCCTAGGCAGACCCGGAGACTCACGGAGAAGAAACGCAAGGCCCTGGTGTGGTGACCCTCAGCAAGTGCTATGCACTTCACCCCGTCTCTCCTGTCCCCTCCTGTCCTGAATATTCAGGAGCCTGTGGCTTACTTCATGTATACATGAAAGTCTTCACTGGCTGCTCTTGAATCTAATTGCCTACTGCCTCCTCCTCAGTGCGGACTCTGTGAAGAACTGCACAGGAGCGGTGACCCTCTGTGGCACTGAGATGTAGACGAAGCTTGTTTTTGGTGTACATAGAGTCCTCTTGAAGTTCATAGACCTACATAGAAGATGCCCTAGATCTGCCTTTAGAAACCAAAGGCCCCTTCTTTGCCTGCCCCTTAGCCTTCCTTCAAATGAATATTATATCATTATTAAATTTCAGCTAGAAGACGAACATGCTTGTAGACCAATCCCTTCAAAAGAGTAAACTGCAAGCACTGACTTGAGGTTTTTTATATAATAAGGATACATGCCATTTCCAAAATTCAGAAGATAAAGGCCTAGAAAGTGCACGACCATTGTGGAAAGCTCAGCCTGGACACTGAGGAGGAGCTGTCGGGGTGCAGGTCTTTCTGGGGGTCTCCTTCCAACACCCAGTTCAGGCTGTTTCCCATGAGCCAGCTGTACAGAAGACTCGCACAGACACATTCTGACCTAATCCTCAGTACACCTGTGCAATGAAAATTAGCCCCATTTCTACAGACAAGAAACCCTGAGGGAGCTTTCCAAAGCTAGAGGAGCTAGTCAATGAGAAAGCCAGAACTGAGACCCACAGAGTCCTCCCAAAGCACTTAGGGAGATGCCTCCCCCTACCCGCATTGTGGAGAATTTAAATTTCAATAACTGAGTAAAGTAAAATTTGTTTCTGAGCTCAAATGTTTGACAGAGACTTGAATACACTTCTTAGTCCATTGGCATAACAATAAAGCCAGAGAGCTCTGTGAGCTGCTTATAGCAAGGTGGACTCGTGCTTTGCTGGGGTGGCCTGAGTTTAGGGAGCCATCCTTGTCTCCCATGATATAAGCTCCTGCTGTGGCCAGAGGATGGGCTGGGCCCAAGGGTGCCCACTCGCTGATACACAGACAGCCAGGCTCTGGCTGGAGAGGGCTGCGATCAAAGTCGTTAGGCAGATGTGGAACCCAGGAGGGTGGCTCTGCCTTCTGGTGTCAGTTGTGCTGTGAGGTACAAGGAGCACAGGCCTCGATTCAACCACCTCAAGAACAATCGAAACTGAATTTTACATCAATACAGGTTTCAAAATCAAAGAGAATTTTTAAACTGTACTCCAGACTTCTGCCCTTGAGAAAATGGTGTAGGAAGGGCTGAACAACTAGAAAATTGAAGGAAATAAAAAGACTCAAGATCTTGATGCTCATTTCAGTATCACTAACACAGGACTGTGGTCTCTGGGAAAAGGGAAGTAAAGAAGCTGAGTCCTGAGATCACCTTGGCTTCCTGCCTGAAGGTGATTTCTGCACTGCGTGGGCAGAGGCAAAGAATCTGGAGTCTGCAGTCTTGCTGAGCTAAGGAAATGCAGCTCAGAATTCAGGGAGGCTGGGGGAGCTAGAATTTACAAGGCAGAGATCCAGAAAAGAGGTGGCCTTGCGGGAAAAGAGCTCCAGAGAGTCCTTGAGGAGCACACGGCTCATCAGTGGAGACCCTCGGAGGGCCAGACCCGAGTAACGAGACTGGAGTAACGTTCTCTAGACCTACCACAGCAAATGCTATGTGTTGACTTTGCCCCCCACTCCATTAATATGCTGAAGTCCTAATTTCCAGAACCTCAGAATGTGACCTTATTTGGAAGAGTCTTTATATGTGTAGTTAGTTAAGATGAGGTCATACTGAGCCAGGATGGACCCCCTAATCCCATGTATTAGAATACTTATAGAAAGGGAACATTTTCCAGGTGTGGTGGTCCATACATTTCCACTGGGAATAGGCTTTAGCCACCTTATCTCGTGGTTAACCTGGTAACCTGGTAACCTATGTGATCAACAAGCAGACCCCAAACAAGCCTTCATGTAGTGAGCTCATGCAGATCTGCTGCCCTACCACTGCGACTCCTTCCCAAAGTGAGGCATTCTCACTATCAGTAAAGAATACAAAATAGTGACAGAAAAAAACAGCATTAGAAATGACGCATAATTTCACCAAACAAAATAATTCGAATCAGGAATTCAACAGTGGTTGCTGAATTGCGTGCTGCTTTCAAATCGGTTGCTCAGGCTACCAGATATAAATGTGCAAGATTCATCTAAAGAAAAAAACAAAACAAAACAATAACAAAAAAAGTTGTAAGAAATTCAAAAGGAAAACATTTAAGCATTAACTGCTCCTTTCAAAAGACCAGCAGAAGCCTATAATTTTTTTTAAATTTAAGGTTGCAGCACAAACACTGGGATTCAGAGATAAATATGTGAGCATCTTCCAAGGCTCTCCCCCAAGGAAAAGCAGGGGAAGATACAGTTTGTCATAAGCAGGATCTCAGAGATGAGGAGACTGAATTGCACAGTACGCAGGAAAGGGGAATGGTATGGTGCCACATGGGAGGATAGCCCTATCCTGAACCTAGCTCTGAAGGACTTGTCTCTCTGGTAGAGGTTTCAACAACGTCTTGCATTTTAATTTTCCCAATTAGGATTAAGACAGAATAGATGCGATGTATAATATATGTGAGTTCAAATTCAGACGTGCAGTCATTCTGGCAAACACAAAACAAAAGAATAGGCTTACTTCCGTTCCTTCTTGGTGCCTGAGTGATTGGCAACAGCATTCTGAAAGTTCAGTATCACGCGTATTGTTATTTAGGACTGCCGTGCTGACATTTCAGTTGCTGTCATGTGAAAGTAACAGCTAGCCTTCATTGTGCAATTGCAGCACGCCATGTACCAGCACGTCCTGTACCGGACCAAACCTGCTGGACTGTCTCATTCCACTCTTCACTTACCCTCACTGAGACAAGTCTCACAGACACAGGCAGGATGCAAATCTGAGTCCTGCTGGCTTCAGGGTCAGCACTTTCAACCACCATCTTCTATAAGACCTAGTTATTTTTTTAGTTTAAATCAAAAGTAGTTTTTCTATTATGATAAATCCTTATGTTAATTTCTTTGTATAGACAGATACTCGAGTTATAATTCTATGTGAATATATAGCAAGGAATTCCCAGTGGATGAACAGAAGTTCTATTACAGAGAATCAAAAACCTATAGCAGAATATAAACCTATAATTTTGAACCTATAAGCATACTTACAATATACTTACAGTGTAACCTATAAGCACACTTATTAAAGTACCTATACTTTAGTAGAATAATGTCCCTAAAGAGAGAGCATTTATAATAGTTTCCTTCATCAGAAATAAGATTATTGCTTAATCTAGCAGAAAGAAAATGCATTGGTCAGTC
>PVKN010017709.1:0-17190 GCA_004027915.1 Capromys pilorides
TGCAACATTGTCATGAAAGACAAAGGCAGAGATACTGAAGGAATAAGGGTTAAGTATTTATTCAAAATATTGATATGAAGTTTGTTCCAGTTACAGGGAAACCAAACTAACACATATCCTTAACCAAGAAGTAGCTAAGCTGTGCTCCTGGTGTCTACAGAAGTCAAAGATCAACAGAATTTGAATTTGAAAACCAACTGCATTGAACAAGTCTCTGGACCCTTCTCTTGTAGACTTAGTGCTAGACATTATAACAGGTGTGTAAAAGGTAAATCCTTTGCAGTTTTTTTGTTTCCTATGAGGACTTACTTATTAAATCATGCCTCGTGATAAATGTGAACCAATTCAAGAAAATTTAACTTTGTGGAAGAAATGAAAGGGTGACGAGATCATTTTGGAAAACAGGTTAAAATCTAAAGGGAAAGCTATTTCAATATGTTATGCATTTAGCTTTGCAGCAAGGTTAGCAGTAGTAGTGTGTAATCTCATCACCAGTTCTTGAGAAGTATTTTCCCTTTAAAGACAGACTGACTGTCTTCTCTAGAGAAGAGGTAGCATAGCATAAATATCCATATAGGGCAATTTCTGTAGTGATACTATGTTGGTTTGCTTTTTAAACAAATATCAAAGCAAAGTTGTACAACCAACAAAACACATTAGCATGCAAAATAAGGTTGTTCAGAAACGTTATTCACTTACACCTGGGTCTCAACAATATCTGTGATATGTTTAATTAAAGACTTTACATTTGTAAAGCATCTTCTGCCATGATTCCTTCCCTCACTTTCATTGCCCTACTTTCTATCAGAAATTTTAAGGCCCCCACACAAAAACAAGTTCAAGTATGCAGGAATGAAAAGAGGTTAACATTCCAAAAATACATTTTGCAAACAACAACAACAATTTGAATAAATAACAAATTCTTTAAAGGGAACACATAATTTTCTCAGATTTTGTTTCACGTTTAAAAAATTCATTTCATTAAGAACAAAACGCAATGACTTGTATAGTCCCAAAATTAATACTCTCTTATTAGTAAAGCCTATCAGTCTAAATTGTTCACAATTTCCATCATTCCAAAAGAACTATATAAAGATAGATAAGAGAGACTCATCAGTCATGTATAAGCATTTCTAAGTGTTTCTTTAAATTCTGAAGTAAACAAGGTAACATTATTGATTATAATATTGGAGTCATATTATAACCTCGAGAACTAACATCAGAACAGATAAACTACATTCCTTTTCTTTCCAGGACTACATTTTCACATTATCATAGGAGTCTACACTGTTACAAGTCTCATGATTAAAATTACAAAATTCTAATGTGGTTTATATTACCAGTTCAAGCAGTCTCAAAATATTATGACTCCCTTTTCTTGCTTATAATAATTTTCTATTTTAAATGAAATTAATAAAAAACCAAAATATTTGTGGAATATGTATTTTCCAAAGGTGCTTGGTGTGCTTGAGAAAAATAAAACTTTCCATTTAGTATATATCTGGATCTTAGTCTCATTTACACAATAAACTCTTAAGTCTTTAAAACAAAAGAACAATGTATATCTCATTATTTGGAGAAGATAAACCTACTACAGAAGGTGAAAGAATATGCCAAATTAAAGTGATACTTTAAATATATCCATTAAGAAAATATACATTATACCCTTTGTAAGACTGTTAGCTTTTGGATAAAAATGGAAAGCAAAACAAAGATGGACATTTGATGATAAACAGTGGACCAGTTTTGTGCACAGATATTGAAAGGGCCTCCCTCTTTCATCATCAACATGGAAGACTAGAAACAAGGTTTTGAGAGACCTTTAAAAACAAGTGGCTTTTTAAAAGTTAAAAAATGGTAATCTTTTTAATATATGTAAATGCTGTATCAGCTACCTGCCATAAAAATGTAAGTATCTTCAAGCAGTTAAATGACCAAATTGCTAATGCTACTACAGAAAAAGCTGAACAGCGGTCTAGTCTAAATTTATACACCTTGGTGCACTCTGAAGTTAAATACTTTAATGCACACAAACGAGAAACCAGTAAAGCATATAGAAGAATGTCTTGGCTAATGTTTTCTTTCTCATGCAAATATGTGCTGTACATGTAATAAGTCTATTTCTGTTTGCTGGAACAAGCTCTTCTGTGTTCTAACAAAGTAGTCAGTGATGGCAGGTTAGGTGTTTATTAAAGAGCCTAATGGATGCAGTTCTTTTAAATGTCTTAACTAAAGAAGGTTCACTAAATGACAAAAGAACTTCACAAGCCAGTATCATGTTTAACTTTTAAATTTTACTGAGCCCATATTGTATCAAATGTCTGAGATGATTTATAGAATTATATGTATCGTCGTTATCAGCTAAAGATTCATTATGGTGTACATACAGTCAGGAGGAGGGGAAGTCATATGATGAGGCTGTAATAGGGTCCAAGATATGTGTAGGTAATTAGTAATATGAAAACTATTTTAATGATCAAGAAAATAATTGGAACTGGTGCATACTTGAAGAGACTGAATATTGAAAAACTTGGGGAAAAACAGGACAATACGAAATTAATTACTCAAGGTTTTATGGGGGTGCTCGGGATGGAACCCAGGGCCTACAAATATGCTGAGCAAACACTCTACCAATGAGCTACATCCCAGCCTCAAAATTAATTATTCTTGTTCTCAAAAAAGGCTTCATGAGATACAGAAATAGAATTTTATGCCTGGTCCTATTACAGTTTTAGAAAATGCAAGCACTGTGGAATTTTAGAAACAAGAATCTTTCATAAATACATTTTGTATTATAAAAGAGTCTATTTCAATAATTTATTGGATCATAGTGAATCTAAGGCATCCTTGATAATGTAAGACAGAGGCCACCAATTCATAATTATATTCATTGGGAAAACTGAACTATTGGTAAATGAGGAACAGTATTTATTAGATATAAGTCAACTGAGCTTCAAAGTCTTAGTAATTTTTCATTAAGGATGCTGTAATCTTAATGAACAAATGTATTCTCAATCTATGACCTTTTCTTACTTTAAGCTTTTAAATGTATCATTTCTTTGAACTTTTTCCAATTAGTCACTTGGTATAAAACAACTTGCAATATCTAATTGGAATGTGTCCAAGGAAAAGAAAAATCTTAAGCATGATTTAAAAAAAGTTAGTGACAGGCTAGAATATTTAGATATTCCAAAACAGAGACTGAGTGAAACAACAGAAAGATAGTTGTGCTGGCAGGAAATACTGACCTCGTGTAACACACACGGGAGGGCAGATGTAGGCCCCTCTATGGAGGCTTAGCTTTGCACTCAGGACAATCTGCAGAACATCCCTACTGTCTGACTTCACATTCCTGGGTATGTGTAGTTGTGCTCATGTTGATGAAAGAAGAAACACCACCCAGCACCTCATTTTCCACTTCTTACAACCAGCTGTTCTTGGCCTTCTCCTTACTATTCTCTTTTACAACTGAAATATTTGAAGTTTGTTTCTTCTTTCCTATTCTTTTTTCGCCAACTTCAAACATACTAACAGTATTGACTGAACAGAAAGCAAAACACTTTACAACAGCTGTGCCAGGAAAGAAATGAAAATATTAAAATCTAAGGAGACTATAATTTCTGCATTAAGATTTCTGAGGTTTTTTTTTTGTTTGTTTGTTTTTGTTTTTGTTTTGGCACTATCAATACATTTGGTAAGTTTGAAAAGCCATTCTGGCAACATTAACATATATTAAAAGGTTTACATATCCAACTTTAAGTGTAAATTTAGCTTCCAGCAAATAAATACCATAGCTGATTTTGGCTTCTATTTGTATTTTAATTTTCATATATCAATTAGGGTTTTTTCCCCAATTTTTAAATTGATTGCAACATGCTCGAGTAGACTTCCTAGTCAATTCACCCAAATTCCAACAGGAATTGGTTTATAAATTGGTTCCAACTGGAACTGGTCATTTGGAATTTCCGGCATGGGAAATTATTGTATATGTGCCTTGATAAGTATTCTAGACTACAAATTGATGTGTCTAAATCTATGAAGAAAACAAAAGGTACTGTTATCATGTAAATGTTGCACTTAAAAATATCTATATGATTGGGCATCTAATAGCCATCTAATTCAAGGGCATAATGTACATTTTTTTTTTTTTTGGCCCTTACTGAGCATCAAATGATAGCAGCTCATAAGCACAGTAAGTACTGTGCTGTGCTTGCCAAGTTAAAAATGATTGGTTTATCCTAGCAGTGCTATGGCAAATAGTCAACAGATGAATACTTCTTATGTTTTGTGTCGGCAGCCTCAAAGCCTATGTCGGGAGTCCTGGCTGTATCCCCCCGGCGAGCCTCGGTTCCTGTGAGGTTTGTAAGTGTCCTGGTATGAGTCAGGGTAGTCTTCTTCCACCAGAGGGTAATGGTCTCGGCTATGCTGGGAACTGGAAGACAAGCGGTTCCTGCTCTTCCGAGCCCTCTCATTGTGATAGTTTTCATCAGAGGTCATTAGACTTCGTCTTTCAATTGGAGAGTTCTCTGTGGAGTGGTTGCTGTGTCTCATTCGCTGACTCTAAAAATACCAGATAGCTCATTGATTAAATCATGTCAGCTTCATTCATCTAAACATGTAAATGTATGTACAATGAAATGCTACATATCTGCCTTCGGACCGTGTTTTGATGCACAAATGGTCTTTTCAAAATATCTCTGGTCTTAGTTATTTGGGATACAACATGCAAAGATCAAACACTGTTTATAGTTTATGAATTTAACTATATAGTACTGCATGACTGTGTTTCCTATTAAAAATATGGACTTGAAAGTTGACTCTTAAATGGAGTTCAATATATTTAGGAGAACAAATAATTCCATTTCTATTGCAAAAATGAGTATTATTTTATTATTATGAATAAGATTGAGTAGCATCTTATTTTATTCTCTTAAACTGGTAAAAATCTTTCTCCTCTTAAAGTTATACACTTCACCCTGATCTAGCTGAATCTTATCTATCTATCTATCTATCTATCTATTTTTGGCACTGGGGATCAAACTCAGGACCTTGTGCTTGCCAGACAGGTGCTTGTGCCTCTGAGCTATCTCCCAGCCCTGAATCTTCCTTATACTCTTAAAGGAGTATTTTAATTAAATTATTGTGCAATCCTTAAAATAACACATTTGTTTCTATACTCTACATAAAAGCTAGTCTCTCAGTAATGTTTTTTTCCAAAGGAGTAAATGGTAGGTAATCAGCTCACTAATTGCTGTTGCAACTGATATGTTCTGCAAAAATAATCTTCAGATATAAACCAAATTTGCCTAACAACTGAGATTGGTATCTCAATATCCTTGATGATGCAGAAAATGTTATCCAACATTTTTCTCGCTATGGAGAACATGTATCTGTACCTGTCTACCAGCTTAGAACAGCTGAGCTAATGAACAGGGTCCTGATGAAATCATGGGTCAGACACATCTTCTGCTAGGTACACTCAGCTAGCTTTGCATAGAAGGCAAACATTCAATGGATCACAGACTGTGCCATTGACCTCAGCCAGGTGTCTTAACAATGATGTGCCCACACCGGGAGAAGTAGGCCACAGGATAAAGGGCACTATATTAACTTGTTAGGAAAACTGGGACAATGAGATGAATGTCTTAGGCTGACGAGTCAAGAGTGTTGCATTCATAAATGAGGCTCATCTCATCTCCTCTTACATCACAGAAACTTACTGTTCCATTAATTTATTCCTTACCTACCTGTATACCATTCAGATCCAATCCAAACTGGTCAACAGAAATGCTTTACTCAGATACAGCACACAGGAAGGGAAACAAAGCAAGAAAATGTCCTGGTGCATATATATAGATATAGATATAGATATAGATATAGATATAGATATAGATACAGCTAACAGTTAGCACTTATACATTTACCATGTTCATTTTTAGACTCAAAAGCAGTTCATCTTTTTTGTAAGCTTTTCTATTTGCAAAGATGTAACTGCAACAGAGTAATGCTGTTCTAATAGCATTTCAGAATGTGCCATTTATCTCAGAGTTAACTCTACATGGTCTACAATTATGACTATCATTATAATCCATTAAAACAAAGCTAGTAAGGGCACAAGAGGGCTCAGTTGACTACATGTTCCTCAGTCAGCTGGGGGTCTGGCCACATTCCAGCAGCTGCTTGAGAAGTGGTAAATAATAATTAATGCACAAAGGCAAGGGCCATTTGGTGTCTTAATGCCTCTGGCTCACTATACCTAGTTTGCAGTGTAGCACTGGAGCAGCAGGAGAGGTATCTGATCCTGGGCTGCCTTCCAGCTTCCCTGCAGGCACTCGCCATGCCCACTGACCAAGGAGGACACCCTCTTCCCCAGAAAACTCAGGAATTTGTCTCTGCTTCCCAACAGAGAAGTGCCACTTATGTTCACATTCTGTCTTGTGGAAAAGAGACAGCAGGCCCAGAAGCCTTTGAGGCAGGGATAGTGCAGGACAGTCAATGGGCTTGTCTCTGCCCAAGTATCACTTAGCTGGCTAAGGTGCCTGATAGTTACATGATTATATAATCTGGGGATCAAACCTAGGATCTTGTGCTTGCCAAGCAGGTGCTTAATGCTGCTGAGCTGAGCTATCTTCCCTACCCTGATTATATAATCTTTAAGGAGATTCATGCAGAAGTCATGGACAGTTGTACTGAGTAGGCATTAAGTCTACCAGGTTTAGTTTATTTAAGTAAAATCCATTATAAATGTACAGACAATAGTTTTTCAGAAAGGCCCAGTCTTTGGGTAGCTTTCTCTAAGGTGAAGCGTCATGAAGTAATCATTTAAATTTTTAATAAACGTAATGTGCCCCTCTTCAGACTAGGGACAATTGTAGTCTTTGACTTCATGAAGATTTTATAAAAACTGTACAAATAAGATTATAAAACGTGTGTAAAAAGGTGACAGTACCTGTAACCCAGACATTGCAGTGGGATATGGTGAGAGCGCAGTGGAGCCCAAGTTCCTCCCCAGCAGTGGAGTCATGGGGGTGCTGCTGGTGGTGTGTGTGGCGCGCCAGTACGCCTCCAGGTACTCTCCCAGATGTTCACACGCATCCTCGAGCTGATTCTCATCTAATATCACATCAAACATTTCCTGAAAATGACAAGGAAAGCCAATATATTTGCATTTTCCATTTTAGGTGATGAAAGTTGAAATGCCATGAAAAGCAGACCATAGTGATTCTCATAACCATGTAGCACTTAATATCAAATGTGAGGTTGGGGATATGGCTCAGCAGTGCAGTGCCTGCATGGCAAGCTTGTGGTCCTGGGTTTGATTCCTGGTACTTGTCCAGTATTCTCCTTAAAAATTCAAATTTGAGGGGCTACCTGAGTAGGTTCTAAAGTTTGAGTCCATGAAGAGTTGCAGTTATTCCTATGCAAATGTGGATATTTATATACAAATAAGAGCTTCTGCTTAAATATTTGAATCTTTCATTATTTAGAAAAAGATGAAGTAAATGTGAAAGTGTTATAGGTAAAATATAGTGAAAACATATGTACTCACATTTTTGTCCATACATCACGAAACTGTTGAATTCTACTCATTTGAGAAAATGAGAGAAGAAAGTTAAGGTCACAAGGTTTTGGGCAACAACTCTACCACTGGAATGAATACACATTGTTATGCTGAAGGAAATAACATGTACTTAGGCAATTCTCAGAATGTTTGTGAAAATGGCATGATCAAACTCATGATAAAACATGAAAGAAAAGAAGTTCAAGAGCAATGCTAGAAAGCCACATCATAATGTTGCTGCTACCGTGACTGTAAGATGGTTAAAAAAGAATGGGGGTGTCTAGTTGCGGAAGGAGCATTTAGACATAGTTCTGTCAGCAAAGACTTTGCTCAGCACCTGCCCTGTCATCAGGAAGCTGTTCTTAAGCCCTAAAGTGCACACAATGTGCTTCTGTTGGGACAGAGGGACTGGAAACACAGATGGGATATACCCTAGACAGATATTTCTGGGAATGACAGAAAAACGTGTCAACTTGAAAGAGAGCAGCTCTTACACAGGTTCAGTGTTAGCACACTCATTAAAGCAGGTGGAGGGCTACAGATCTACCTTTGAGTAGCAGGATTCAAATGCCTTCCCTCTACCACTATCGACCTGCTTTTATGAACTCATTTTATTAAACTAAGAACTTTCCAGTAATGAGTCAAATACTTGGTGACTTAGCTGCAAGGCCATTGCTAGATTAAAGATTAAATGACAACAGGAAGACACAGAGTTGGTGGTACCAAAGCTGATTCATTCTCTTCAGTGCTTAGAAGCAGAAGTCACCATGGAAACTCTTCCCCAACATTTATTATTTATCTAATTTTGGTGCTGGATATCAAACCTAAGAACTCAAACATGTTCTGCCTGAGAGCTAATCTCTCAGTCATACCCTTTGAATGTTTCATTGCATCAATCTTTACTGATATTTCTGGTCCTAAATTGGAAAGCAGTTCGAAGATCCTTGGAAGAGGGGTAGGAAAATAGTGACTTTAGTTCAAACTGATTCACTCATGTTTGAAGTCAGCCAATTCAACTTATGTAGAAGAATGCCACCTTTTCCCAAACATGTATCAGTAAAAAGTCTGGTATTTTTGAATATTTTATTCATTCATAAAATATTTACTCGGTATCTATTTGTGCAGGGCAATGTGGGTATACAGTGGCAAAGAAAACAAAGCTCATCCTGTACATAAGCAGCATGCACTTTGGTAGGAGAGAAAAGTACTAAAATCCATAGCAATCCATGTCACACTGAGATTTCACTCAGAATAAGACAGACCAAACCAGTTAATGTTTGAAGCTGCCATTCAGCACTGCTGTGGCTTAAAGTTCTGGAAGAAGGTGCAGAGAGGCTTGAGCTCATATTGAACTCATAAAGAAAGGAAAATTATGATTAAGGCAAAGAATTCTGTCTGTAGAGGAGAGAAAACAGAAGAGAAGCAGAGCCACAATAAAGAGCAAAACCACATAGTTAAGAGAGAATGAAGAGCCATTTCCTAGAGCTTCTGTCAACATATCTCCTTACTGTAAATCCTTTTCCCACTGAGGTAGCCCAAAAGAATTTCTTGTCCCTTGCCATCATAAGGATCCTCCTTAATATAAACTTCCAGCTATTACAAAGGTAGTCTGAGATTTTCCATAATGCTCTGAGACAAACAGTGGCGTCTCAGGTCTGACCTGAGCAAGACAAGGACAGCTACATCCACAAAGCTTCCACAGACCCAGACAAAACAGGAAGAAGAAAAGAGGAAACCGGCTGCACTAAACAAAGGGCTCCTCTCAGCCTCTGCGGGCTCCAACCTTTCACACAAATTCCAGGCCACATGGATTTAGAGCCTGCTGTGTACTTTTTTATGTTCACTGTTAACACTGATTACATCGATCCTATTCTACACTGTGAGTTTGGTTAGCTCCAACAAGTTATCTTCTTGCTTTTCTAAAGCTCCAAGTTAAGGAACCTTCAGAGATCTTGGACCAACAGGCTCTGGAGAGTGACAGCAAGAATGGAAGAGCCCAAACGGCACAACCAGGGAAGCAGCACCCACTGCAGAGTCTGCCTGAGGTTTCTATCTACTTGGCTATTCTGCAAGTTATCTTATCACCACTGTAGATGCAATTAAACATGTCTAATTACAAGGAATTTTAATAAAGTGCTTCTCTTTGCCAATACAAAATTTGAATACATCAGCACAAAGCTGTTTGCTTAAGTCTGATCATTACTTGCAAACTATGTGTCTGCACTTCTAAAATACAGCTATATAGGATGGGAGATGACTGGAAACAGCTCTTAGGCTTTCAAAAAGCACAGAGAAAGCAAATTTGGCTTCTGAATAAACACTGACATATATACCTTATTTTCAACTAAGAAGAATTTCACAGCCTGCATATCTGTGGCAATTTAGAAAATAACACAGCTGAATGCACCAAAAATGATAGAAAGTCAGCTAAGGGGAATCTTAAAAATCATACAGGAAATTCAAAGCAAAAATCCCCCAGTGAATTATCGAACTAGGTATGCTAATTTTTCATAATCTAAAGGTTCATGTCTAATCAGCTTCTTCCTATGTAAAGTGTGGGGCCACAACCTGGGCTAGAGATAGAGAGGTATTTAATCACAAATGACACAGGTGCTGAGCAGTGATACCAAGCCCTTCCTGGAGGTATTTTCAAAGCACTGCCACAGTGAACTCCTCTGACATTCTAGGACAGACATTGAATTGAAAAAGACAGAAATGGCATGCCTGCCAAACCAAGTGAAAATGAACCATCAAAAATTCAGGCACAGTAGGCCCTCTTTTCAGGGTTAGCTTTCTGAAGGAAACAAAAAACTAAAGCATTGTATGTAAGCAACCGAGAGTGAAAACATGCCTATAACTCATCTTGTCATTCACAGATCTACAACAGTGGCAAAGAAAGGAAAGACCAGGGCTAACAATAAGAAAATGAGAAGATCTATGAAAAATTTTAAAGGATGGTAAGTATGCAAGTACCTGCTCTGTTTTCCATGCACAGAGGAAGGTGTGATAACCCTTTCTAGGGAAGCCACCTGACTTAAGATGGTCAGCCATTCTGGTTTGCTGGGGATTGCATGTTTCTGGGGCCTTTTGGTGCTGAAATGTAAAAATCTTGAGCAAATTTTACTATTCACTAAAATAAAGTGGCACATGCCGCAGAAACATGTGATGCTAACTATAGAATAGCACACCAATGTTTCCTTTGTGTCTAAATGGTGTTCTTTATATTATTAAAGTTTTTGATTTGTATGTATTGGGTGTAGGGTCTCACTATGCAGCTTGGACTCATAGTGATCCTCCTGTTTTCAGCCTCCCCATTGCTGGGATTACAGGTGTGTGCCACCACACCCAGTCTCTGTGGTCAGCTCAGTGCACCTGGGGGTGGGCTGGTGGCATGTGGTACCAGGTTTTGAACCCTGTCCCTGTGCTTGCCTAAGCAGATGCTTAGTTCACTGAGCTACTTCACTGGCCATAAGCCTTTGATTTTTTTAAAAAAAGATGTAGGCCTTGAGGATTAATGCAAAGCTGCCCAATATTTCAGGGTTCTAACAGTATCAGGTAATTTCCATCTTAATATGCTAAATACGGAAGATAATCAGAGTTGTTACCACTTTTTGGTGGCAATAACACAAAGGCAAAGAATACAGGGACTTTTTGTTTTCATTTCTTGAGATAGGTTCTCTCTTCATAGTTCAGGCTGGTCTTGAACTCACTCATGTAGCCCAGAATGTCCTCGAATTTGCCACAGTCTTTCTGCCTCAGCCTCCAAAGTTCTGAGAATATAGGTGTGCACCACCATGCCTGGCTGTAGTCATTTTGATTCTAGTTCTTATTTGTGACATTCATTATGAACCTAACATGTTTTTCTCCCCCACATCCTTCTGCCGTGTCTATTCTTATCCTTTAAAGACTATAACAACATCTCCCAGTGTTATTGTCTGCAGAAAATGAACCCAGTGTTTATGTTAAATTCATATCAATGTAGTTGGTTACATCACAGCACTAGTGGAAATGAACTGCTATGAACTCTCAAAACAAGCTAAGTGCATGCAGTCCCTGGAAAGGTGTAGTTCTCTTTGCACTGACAAAAACTGAATCCCACATGAGATTGTTTCCTGAAGAAATACCGTATATAAAACCTACTGTGCTTCTTTTCAAATTTATTGCTTTTATGCTACTAGTTTGTTTGTTTGTTTGTTTGTTTTTTATGGCTGGCTCAGCCTGCCCTGGGGGTGGGGCTGGTGCAGCATGTGTTGCCAGGGATCGAACCACAGTCCCTGTGGTTGCCTAAGCTTTCTTAAGCAGGCACTTTAGACTGCTGAACCATCTCACTGGCCCTGCTACTTTTAAGTGTGAAACATCACAGGCTCAGGGGCTGTGAAATATATTGTTCTATATTCATTCAGTGCTTTGATCAAACCTACTAAGTTTCTTTTAGATCACTGAAAAGAAAGGTTTATGCTATTATCTTTTTTTGTTTCTATAACAGAGAGACTTTTGTCTATGACTTGTCTGAATTACATTTTAGCCATTCTTTTAAGATTATGGTACAGAGTGTATTATGTTGTTCTCTATTTTATTATTTTTTCATGGAAAAAGTGCTTTTTATATTTTCTTGATTAATAGCTACACGTTTTGCATTAAAATAAAAATAAATGAGTCCAGCAAGATAGCTTAGCAGACTAAGCGACTGTTTAGGCAAGTGCAGGAACTGGGGTTCGATCCCTGGTACTGCATGCTGTGCCGGTGCCGGGCCCCTTCCCCCAGGAACATTGAGCCGGCCACTGAGACCAGGTGTGGTGGTGCACACCAGTAATCCCAGCACTGAGAAGGCTGAAAACAGGAGGATTACTATGAGTCCAAGTGAGACCCTGTACCAAATACATATACATATGTGTTAGGAATTGAATGACGGATATCCAGGGACTCTATAATGATAAACGCATCAATATAAACAGCACTCAAAATAAATGAACAAGCCCACATCATTCTAAGTAATTTAAATAAAATGACTGGGAAAGGGCAATGGAAAATTACAACCATGAAAAGAATATGACCAAAAATAGTGGGCACTATTATTCCTTCATTCCCTTCAGAGCTCTTATGCTTGATAGAATAAATCGGAGTCTACTCAGCCCTGGATAATAAAGCAGGATAGAAGAGAACTGTACCTGTGTAATACACTAGAGGTTTGGAAGACTGCTGGGGAGATGAGTTCCTTTCTTGCAGGGAGAGAGCGATCAATGTCCTTTTACACATACACAAAGCCATTACACAGCTCAAAGAGCCACAGGGTTAGTTTTTGGTAACACAAGCCAGCTTGTAACTAAGGAGGATTAAAGGATTACATTTCATTTATATATTCAATTGTCTGTCTATCTGCTTTTCTCACCAAGAATTACACAGCTCTCATTACCATAGTACTGGGGCAATTTGAAGTTGGCCTTCTTAAAATGTACTTCTCAAATTCTCTGAAAAAAAATAAGGCATCAATACATGGGAGAAGCCAAATGAAATTGAAAAATGTGGTACCAAAATGTATCCTGGTAAAACCAAATTAGCCTGGTGATATAAACAATGTATGAAAGGGGCTTGTGAGCTCTGTCCCATAGGCTTTCATATCTCTACCCTACTAGCCTTTGCTCCCAGCTCATCTTTTTATGGCAGATTAGAAGTGGCAAGGCTGGGGAGATAGCTCAGTGGAATAAGTGCTTGCCTGGCAAGTGCAGGGTCCTGAGTTCAATCCCTAGTTCCACAAAAAAAAAAAAAAAAAAAGTGGCCATAAATTCTTCAATACCGCCTACGCTGAGATGGAGAGTTACAACCTCTTTCACTGAACTTGGAGAGCCTCTGTAGATATTTTAATGAACAGAATATTGGGGAAATGATTGTGTGCTGGTATCTAAGACCAGGTCTTAAGAGACTGGAATCCTTGTTCTTGGAGCCCTGGGAGAAAGACATGCATGGAAAGAGCCTGGGCACCTGGGAGAGAGGGAGAAGCTAGCTTCAGCCTAGCAGCCAGCCCTCCTGAAGCCCTAGGTCAGCTGCCATCTGCATACTACCATCTGCCCACTGTACGAAGTCACTATGTTGTACAGTAATTTATTGCACAGTAACAGATAACTATAACTCACCCTAGAATAAAAGTGGCAGCTTTTTCATCTAGCTAAATCAGGCCTGCTTCCTGCTTTGACAAGGCTTGATTGGAAAACAGCCATTTATTAAAATTGCATATTATCCTCAAAAGCAGAGTTGAGTAGTTTTTCCTGGAAGACACTATAGCATGCAAAACCTAAAGTATTTATTATCTGGCCATATACTAATCTCCCTCTTAGCCTCCCCTGCCACCCTAGAAAGCTTTACAAATGGAACTTGTGATTCTCCATGGAAATATATAATAACCAGCCTATTGCCATTTACCATGTAGAGTTTCACTAGACCAGAAGACGGAGATCTTAGGGTGACTTAGGCCATGGCATATAACCTTCGGAAAGCTAGTTCAACTCTCTTGGTCTCAGGCCCCTTGTTTGTAAAAGGAGGAGACTGGACTGGATCCATCTTTCCCTCTAAGTGTTCCACGAAACACGAGACACATAGGAAAAACAGATATTTGGCCACACTGCACGTGCTATCCTTTTGGAAATGTACAGGCACAGGCGCAGGCAGAGCAATGCAGTAAAGAAACCAGAATACATCTGTTTATGTAAGTGTTTTTTCAAACATTTTTGGTACAAGGGCTCTCTCTCCATACCACTTGTCATCACACTGAGCCGACATTGTAAAGAATATGTGCTACAAGGCCCTATCGTAAGTACTCTTTAAGGCCCCTTATTGCTCTGACAGTCCATGAATCTAGGATTCATTCTCTTTCCTGCAGAAAGCTAATCTTTTTTTCAGTGCTCATTTAGACTTCCCTTTCCAAAAAAATGCTGCCTTTAATTTTTTTTTTTTTTGGCAATATGAGATTTCACCAATGAAATCTGCTGACTTTGCAGATTGGAGATGCAATGGCCAATTAAGCAAGTGGCAGATTCTCCTAAAGGAACTAAAATGACATAGTCATCTCCAATCTTGAAATGACAATTACAATTATAGTCCTGAAATAAAGCAACAAATGCAGACACATTTTTAAATTGCTCCTGGCTTTCATAATTTGAAGATTTCTTTATATGTGCCAAAATAAAAGAGTATAGCTCCTTCCTAGTATCGCAAATGTTATTCATGTAATATCAAATGTTTAGAACATGGTAAGTGCAAAACAACCTTACTTATTCAGACTGCTTGTTTAAAATGCCAGGTTATCTGGCCAGTTGCATGAAACAAATACATGTTTATCCTGCTCAGATAATGACAGGGCTAGGCTGTCTTGAAGTGTTTGTGGCTGTTTGAGATTCCTAACCTGGGGACAAGTTCTAAAGTAACTCACAGTATTACTCATATTTAAGTATACACATGGGTTTTTTTTTTTTTTTTAGTTTCAGCTATTTCAGATATTACAAGTCATACTAAAAGTACAAGCACTCAGTGATCAGCCCACTCAGTAAACAAAACTAACTCAGTTTTGCTGTGACACAAGGACTTCCTCCAGTAATTATTAGACTAAATGTTAATAGACTCATTTTCATAAAAAGAAAAGGCATTTTTTCAATAATTCTCCTGTACTTCTACTCCCATTTAGATGGCTGTTTCCTAGAACATAAAACTGATGTAAGATTGGTCTAAAAATTGGACACAACAGCATAGTTCCTAGCTTTTGGTAAGCAGACTATAAAGATTATTTTCTTTTAAATGTGAAACATCACAGGCTCAGGGGCTGCGAAATATATTGTTCTATATTCATTCATTGCTTTGATCAAACCTACTTCATTAGTAGGTAATGTGACATTTAAGTTCTTAACATAAAACTCCAAGCTCTAAAGTATCCAAATTAACATTGTCAAGATGACTATACTTCCTAAATTGTTATACAGATTTAATGCAATTCCTATCAAAATACCATCAACATACCTCACAGACTTAGAGAAATCAATCCTAAAATTTATTTGGAACCAGAAAAGACCTAGAATTGCAAAGACAATCCTGGGCAACAAAGACAAGGCAGGAGGTATTACAATTCCTGACCTAAAGTTATACTACAGAGCTACCATGATGAAATCAGCATGGTATTGGCAAAAATAATAGACCTGAGGATCAATGGAATAGATTAGAAGATGCAGAAGCAAATACAAACACACTCAGCCAACTTATCTTCGACAAAGGGGCCAAACATGCTTACTGGAAGAAAGATAGCCTCTTTAACAAATGGTGCTGGAAAAACTGGCTCTCTGCATGTTGAAAACTAAACCTTAACCCAAGTCTATCACCATGCACTAAACTAAAGTCTAAATGGATTAAAGATCTAAATATTAAAAGAGAAACCCTAAATCTCCTGGAACAGAAAGTGGGAGAAAACCTTCAAGACATCGGGGTAGGCAAAAAGTTCATGGACAAAAATCAAAATGCACGTTTAACACTTGAAAAGATCAACAAATGGGACCTCCTCCAGCTGAGAAGTTTTTTCACGTCAAAAGAAATTACCAACAGAATGAGAAGACAACCCACAAATTTTGAAAAGATTTTAACTAATAAGTATTCAGACAAAGGCCTTCTTTCTAGAATTTATAAAGAACTAAAAACCATTAGGGTCCCAAAATTCAAAGATCCAATCCAGAAATGGGCATCTGAGATGAACACACACTTCTCAGAGAAAGAAATTCAACAAACCTATAAATACATGAAGAAATGCTCCACATCGCTAGCCATTCCTGAAATACAAATCAAAACAACACTTAGATACCATCTCACCCCAGAAAGAAGGGCTACTATAAAGAAATCAACCAAAAACAAGTGTTGGAGAGGCTGTGGGGAAAAAGGGAACACTTCTCCACTGCTGGTGGGAATGCAGACTGGTGCAACCATTATGGAAAGCAGTGTGGAGACTTCTTAAAAAACTAGAACTAGAAATCCCATTCAATCCAGCTATTCCCCTACTGGGAATTTTTCTAGAAGAACTGAAAACATCATACCATACTGATATTTGTGCACCTATGTTCATAGCAGCACAATTTGCGATAGCTAAATCTTGGAAACAACCAAAATGCCCATCATCTGAAGAATGGTTGAAAAACATGTGGTATTTTCACAAAATGGAATATTACTCAGTTATATGGAATGATAGATTAGAAGACTTCATTTATAAATGGATGTATCTTGAACATATACTCATAAGTGAAATAAACCAGACCAACATATGCCAATATCATATAGTCTCCCTAATATAAGGACTCAAAAGAAGAAAATAAATAAATAAATAAATTTTGGGTGGTGCCAGGAATCAATCTCAGGACCTTGCATTTTCTGCATCCCCAAGCCCTATAAATTTTTTTATTACTATTATTTTTTAGAAGAGTGACTTAAATACAAAATGTATTTGGAAGAGTTAAAAAAAAACTAAGGTTTATTGTAAGTCTTAATGTTTAATTGTTTGACTAATCTTACATATCTATATCAATCTAAACAGATTTGATGATGAACATATGTAATACAACCATTGTTAAATTTTTCTTGTTTTGAAAATCCTGTACTGTATGTAT
>PVKN010017710.1:0-17191 GCA_004027915.1 Capromys pilorides
ACTTATATTGTGGCACAGATGAAAGGAAAGTTTGGCTTCTAGGGCCTTAAGGATGATTAAACTCTTTTTATTTATTTATTTATTTATTTATTTTTTATTTTTATTTTTTTATTAAACTCTTTAATCAGGTATAAGACTAAGAAAAATAATTGAACTTTTATCTAGAAAGAGAAAAAAATATCTAAAACAAAAAAAAATCCCAAGTTGGGCAAAGTGGTGCATGCCTGTAATCTCAGCACTCAAGAGGCTGAGGCACGAGGAGCTCTGTGAATTCAAGGTCAGCCTGTGCTACATAGTGATTTCTCACCAGCCTGAACTGAGCAAGAAAACCCTGTCTCAAAACCAAAATAAGACAGAACAAAACAGATGACAAATTATTAAATAGGAAAAATTTTTACAACTCAGGGAGCCTGAACTAATTTTCATTTTTTTAAAATGTAGAAGGCATGAACATAATAATAATAAAAATAGTAATATCTTAATATTAAATACATGAAATACTAAGTAATCTTATTCATGAACTTATAAGATATGCAAAATAAAACTACAAGACTTTAAACAAACTTCACAGATTAGTGAAAACCAAAAAGTTAGCTAACATATGTGCTCTTCTGCACTGCTGGTGAGAACATAAACCTTTACTGCTGTCTGGAGAGGGTGGTTTGGCAGTGTGCATCGAACTTTCAAATTGTACTTCTAAGAGATTATTTTATAAATATATTTGTATGAATATTAACTATGTGTATTAGGGTTTATTGTGTACTACTTGATAGAACAACAAAGAAAAGAAACTAGTGCCCTGTTAATTGGAGAGTAGTTAAATTATGGAATTTTCATACAATGGAACATTTAGCAGGAAAAGAAAGAGGTAGCTCTACAGTCAAATGCTCTACCCTGAATTATACGCCCTGCTAAGTGGTAGCTCTATGAGTACTAATAAGGTCCATTTAGTTTCCAAGACATTAAATATAAAAGGAGGAGGTAGTGTGTATTGCTTGCCTTCAATCAAATGAAAACAATCACCTAAATGGATATTCTCCAGAAAATTCACACAATAGTAATGCTGATTGCCTCAGGGGAATTTGAGAGGAGGAATGAAAAGTAGTTTTATTTTTACTGTATACTGTTTTCTACTCTGGAATTTTATATCATGTACAGTCAGTGACTTGTGATTAACGACGAGGATATGTTCTGTGAAATGCCTTGTTTGGTGATTTCATCATTATTTTACCATCACAGAGTGTAATTAGGTGGTACATTCTTACGGTACAACTGTTATACATTTAGTCTGTTGTTGATAGAAAAATATCATTGTTCAGGACATGAGTGAAAACTTACTACCTATTTAAAAATGATTTGTAGTTCAGCGGAAGAGTCAGTGCTTAGTGTGACCAAGGCCCTGGGTTAGATCCCTGGAGCTAATAGTAAGCAGTACTACTGCTGCTACTGCTAACTACTACTAATAATGTAACTTTGAAGGCTCATAGTTGGCAAATGTTAATGGAACATTTTGTTTCTAAAATCAGAGGAAATTATAAGATTACAGCTGAATCCTTTTGTATTATGACTGGCATTAAGAACTTTAAACCTGGTGTGGTAGGCAAGACTGTAATCTAGGCAGTCTGGGAGAAGAATGACAAAACCAAGCAAAGCCTGGGTACCTTAGTGTCTTAGTGAGGTCCTATCACAAAATAAAAATGTGACAGGTCTGAGAATACAGCTTTATGGGAAGGCCTTGGTTTAAATTCTCAGTATTATAAAAACACAATAAAGAAACAAAACTTGCAGCGCTGTGGAGATAGCTCAGTGGAATAAGTGTTTATATGGCAAGTGCAAGGTCCTGAGTTCAATTCCTGGTACCAAAAAAGAAAAATAAAGAAGAAGAAAAAAATCCTACAATAGTAATAAAGACTTTAAAGACAGGGACCTATGTAAGTTTATTAAGTTTACTAGCTAAAATGGTAAGTACTCTGTCTTACCTTGCACATCAACTTCCATTTCTCACCCTAACTATTACTAAATTAGACATGGCCTGTTCAAGAGTAAAAACACAGTGGTTGCTTTGATTCATCACATAATATTTTTTTAAATTTTATGTTATGGCTGGCTCAGCCTACCCTGGAGGTGGAGCTTGCACAGCACGTGGTGCTGGGGATTGAACCACGGTCCCTGAGGTTGCCCAAGCTTGCCTAAGCAGGCACTTCAGACCACTGAGCTATCTTACTGGCCCCATCACATAATATTTTAAAGGACTGAATACCACAGTGTTTCCATTAGAACATGTTGCTTTGGCTTTTCCATACACATTTTTAAAATACTCTGTACATACTCCCCTAATTTAAAAAATAGAAAAATTTATTGCAGAAAACTTAAAATATATCAAAAAAGATTTAGAAATAAAATTATAGGGCTCTACCACCTAGACATGGTGACACTCTAGGTGGATGCTGTTTGCTGTCAAACATTATTCCGAGACACTGGCTTTAAAATAGTTATATATATATCATATTTTAGGATTTGAGATTTATTAGTAAGTTTGCAGTACATAATGATATTCCTCTTGGGGCACTGGTACACATACATATTAACATCTTAATTGTTTTTCATTCCTTTCTCTTCCTTCCCCCATTTCTTGTCCTCTTTTCTTTTGCAAAAGATCTACTTCCCATTACCTACTTATTTCTCTATTTTTATATATAAATTGTCGTCAACGTTTCTCTTAGTAAATATTGCGACCATTACCGTAGACATGTGCTGTGTGCACAACTCGTTTTTTTAAATTTTCTACAAGCAAAATTCCAGGGCCAGAGACCATATCTTCGAGACTGTTCAGACATATTGCCAAATTACCTGTAGAGAAGATGCTGCAGGCTTGTACATTCACAAGTTACACATGTGCATTTCCATGATCCCAGTTATTTCTGGCCATTTACGGTTATACCTTGGTGCTAGATTGTTTTGAAACTTGTGGAATTTGGTGATCAATACATCCTGATATGAAAGTATTGTTCCATTACTGTGCTTGTTTGGTACTGGATGCACAAGCTACAACTTGTGTCTGCCCATTGCCTGCAGACTCACTATCCTTCCTAGTCAAAACAGTGTGTTTGGTACTTGCTTTTGGTACTCTCAGTGACTCTTAGAACCAGTTAACAATGAGTGCCTAGGTACTACTGTATTGTGTAATACAATACAGTGTTTTTGAGTTTGAGACATTAAAATACTATTGTTTTAATATTCATTTTTCTATTTCTGAGGCTAATAGTTTTCCACAATATTATTTATTCAAGTATTTTTCCTTCATGTATTCTGATCCAACTGGGAACTTTTTCCCAAATAAGATGCAGCATCAAATTGTGTAATGCCCACTCTCAGTTATACTACCCCATCTTTACCCTTTCCCTCCTCTGAGATACCCAAGGAAGTTATTTGCCTGAAGTAGAAGAGACTTCATTCAGTACAGTTCCAATGTATTACACCTAAACAACCATACAAGAAAGGACATGACTTAGTATTGCTAGGAAATGTATTTTAATAGATCTCTCCATATAGTATACTAAAAAGCATTGAGGAGTAGTAAAAAATATAGACAACATAAAAACACATTGTTATGCTAAGTGTTTTGAGCACATAAGAAAAGAGGTGAAGAGTTAATGATCAAGCTATTTTCTTGCTTCTAAGAGCCATCAGTCACATACTTTTTGTGTTTTGTTTTCAATCATCTGATTATATATCGCATTTACTTTCCATTTGTTTCTAAGATTGGACAAATTGTCCACCAAGATAATCTTATATTTTTAAAATTAAATTATATATATAATGTTTGAATATATGTGTGTGTGCATATATTCATGGGTAACCTCATTCCTTACTTCATTTCCGTGCAGTCTTGGCAGTGGATCATTGCACCATGTATTCTATATTCATTTGAAAGAGTCCTCCGACTTCTTCGCTCCCAGCAGAGGGTTGTAATTAATAAGGTAAAAAAGCTTGCATTTTTCTATTGTTGTGATAAAACTTTTGTTCTACCTGAGTACAGAACCAATATGGTCATGGTTACCCTGAAAGGAAGAAAAGCAATTTGGAGAGGTAGCATGCTTTAGTTTCTTTGGTGCTGAACAGAAGTATGAGAAAGATGCATTTTGCAGAAATCACCTGGATGGTTCTGTGCTGGGAAATGAAAACAGGTGGACAGGGCCAGGTCTAGTCCATGGATACTGATATCTTCTATCATTATCTATCTATCTATCTATCTATCTATCTATCTATCTATCTATCTACCTACCTACCTACCTACCTATCTACCTACCTACCTGTATCTTTCTATTTGTCTCTCTATCATCTATTATCTAGCTTTTCATGGTGCCTTAGATGGACATATTTTGTTTAGCCTGCACAATGTTTCTTTAAAATGTTTGACTGGGTTTGGGAATACCGCTCAGTATGACAGCACTGATGCTTACCATGCACCAGGTCTTGAATTATATATCCAGAACAGAAAAATAAAGTTGAACTTGTTGTCAATATTGCAAAATATAAACGGAAATTTTCACTTTTTTTAAAAAAGAAATATCTTACTTTTCTGGAAAAATTATGAAACCTGGTTATAGTCACAGTTCCATATTTCAACCATTGTCTGGAGCTAAGTGCTGCTGACCCTTTAGAAAGGACTTGGTGTCACTGTTTACCATTGTCACTAGCCCTCTAACTTTACTCTCTTTTGGTCTATGTACTTCATTCACAGGTCATCATGCACCCATCCAGAGTTTTGGAGTTACAGATGAAGAAGGAGGGCTTTAGCATGGAAGTAGGACAATATATCTTTGTTAAGTGCCCTTCAATTTCTCTCATGGAGTGGCATCCCTTTACTCTGACTTCTGCTCCAGAAGAAGATTTTTTCTCTATTCATGTCCGAGTAGCAGGGGACTGGACAGAAAATCTCGTAAAGGCATTTGAACAGCAGCATTCACCAGTTCCCAGGTAGGTCCTTAAGATCAGTAGAGATTCAGACCAAGATGAAGAATAATAGGAAAAGGAAAATATTCCTTTGTTGAGGCTCAAATTTGATAAAGTAGACTGAAATTAAAATAAACAGATATAAGTCAGCTATGGAATAAATATGTTTTGGGGAAGAAGTTTGAGGTTAGGGTAAAGGTGAGATTTCAGTTGTCTGTTCTCTTTTGTCTTCTGCTAGGATTGAGGTGGATGGTCCTTTTGGCACAGTTAGTGAAGATGTTTTCCGGTATGAAGTGGCTGTGCTGGTTGGGACAGGAATTGGGGTCACCCCCTTTGCTTCCATCTTGAAATCCATTTGGCATAAATTTCAGCACGAAGACCACAACCTCAAAATACAGACGGTACATTACTATATTTTGCTATTCATCTGGCCTGGGCCTGGCAGGTCTAGTTCTTTCATAAGTGAAAGTCTTCACAATGCTTGAAGTGATAAACTCTCTTTGGAGTTATGAATGAGTGATTGTTTTTCTCTATCAGAAAATCTACATACTCCCCATAATAGCAAGGTCTTCTTTTTAATTTGGTGGTTAAAATGACCCTGAAACAAAGATGACCTTGGAGGTCTCTTTTTATAAGAGAATTTTTGGAACTCTGGGTTTTCATGTTGCCTAACATCTCCCTTAGGTTTGATCAATAAAGAATATATATATATATATATATATATATATATTTTTTTTTTTCTGTCATCACAGGAAATGAACATCTTTAGGTGCATCTAATGACATATGGTCTCATTTTGCTGATTCTAGATTTATTTCTACTGGATCTGCAGGGAAATCGGTGCCTTTGCCTGGTTCAATGACCTATTGATTTCCTTGGAGCAGGAGATGGAGGAATTAGGCAAAGTGGGTTTTCTAAACTACCGGCTCTTCCTCACTGGATGGGACAGGAATGTTGTGAGTACAAACAACACTCTAATTCCTATGTTAAATATAGTATGTATGTCACATAAAAGTGTATGATGATTAGAAACACTTATGATTTCTACTTCCCTCACCTTCACCCTATTTAAAATTGGCTGAAGGAAGTGGCAGCTACAAAGACTTGCTTTTTCTTATTTTTCTGACTTCAGGCTGGTCATGCAGCATTAAACTTCGACAAGACTACTGACATCCTGACAGGTCTGAAACAGAAAACCTACTTTGGGAGACCAAAGTGGGAGAACGAATTTTCTACCATAGCTATTGCCCACCCAAAGTAAGTTACCCTCCTTTACTTAGTTGAATTTGCAGAGTTAGAGTTTAGGAAAAGTATTACAGCACGCTCGACATTCTTGCGAAAAGATCTCTGAGACAGGAACTGATTGTGCCATTCTTAGATTCTTGCTTAGAAATGGAGAAAATTTCATTTGGTTTTTAGCAAATTAGAATCTTGAGGTTAGAGTTGGTGAGAGGGTATTTGCTGTTCCAGCAAGTCTCCATTCAAACAGTGAGACAAAGGCTCATTTCTCATGTATACCACCAAGCAAAACAGAGAATTCAAGCAATTAAAGTGTACTCTTGGGGAGCTCTCAGTGACCTCAACATAATTTAATGAGGATTGAAGTGTATTACCTAATTCACTGGTCAACTGCACTCAGTTTTTCTGGAGGCACTTTTTAGAGCATGGAGGAAAACCTGGAGTTACAAAGCCAGCCAAGCCAGGATTAAGGAGGTGAAGCTGATCATGGTAGATGAAGTCCTTGAGAAATTTGGTAGGTGAAGACCTATTCAATTCCACAGTATTACTGGTTACATTCTTTAAGTTCAGCACTCAGCATAGGAGGGTGAAAGAAAAAGGATACGCTTCTTGCTTTAAAGGAGCAAGAATAAGAGATGCATACAATGAGTTCAAAGTAGAATGCTATTCTCCATGAACTGGGTGCCTGGACATTAAAGCCTTTATGCAGGCAGTGGTAAGAGCTGTTAATGACTAGGATTTATATGATTCTGTGTTCTAATGCTGCTCTTGAAACTTTCCAGGTCCAGCTAGAAAACCCTTTGATATTCACATTCCTCATCAGTAAAATTGGGATTATATTTGTAAATAAATGCTTGGCTTACTCACTTGCAGCATTATTGTCAAGATTAAGTGAGGCAGGGGCTGGGGAGATAGTTCCATGGCACAAGTGACTACCTTGCAAGTGCAAGGTGGTGAGTTTGAACCCCAGTCCCCCCCCAAAAAAAAATTAAGTGAGGCAATATATGAAAAATACTCTGTAAAGAGTAAAGCAGTATATAAGCAAAAGATTCGGTTAATTATCATGCTCAATTCAACATAGTAAAAATTCAGAGTACATGTGTTTACCTAGGAGAGAGAAGGGGAGAAAGGAGAGGGAGAGTGAAAATAGGAGGGAGGGAGGGAGGGGGGAGAGAGAGACAGAGACAGAGACAGAGACAGAGACAGAGACAGAGACAGAGAGACAGAGAAATAGAATGCCTAGGTTACATAGGAAAGAAAGGAAAAAGATAAACCAGGGAAGACAGTAGAATGCAAAAGAGTACTGTAGTGTCATAAAAGCAAGCAAAGAAACAGAGAATTATAGCCAATGTTTTTAGAGAAGTGGCGAGGTCATGAAATACTCATTTAGCTTAAAAGACAATCTGAGCACTTTTATAGACAGAACAGGAGCCAGTAGACGGAAATAAAATAAGTATAAAAAAGATGGGCAAAGATGGTCATCTTTGCCATGTGTTGATGAGAAAATAGAGAATTTGGAATCCTACCATATTGTTTGTGGGAATGTGAAACAACACAGCACTTGAGAATTCTTGGGCAGCTCACCACAGTGTTAAACATAGGCGACATATAATCTAGTAATTTCTTGATACTTGAGAAATGAAAACATATACATACAGGAATTTACACATGAATGTATATAGCAGCATTACTCTTAATAGCCTCATAGTTAAAAGTGTCCAAACACACACACACACACACACACACACACACACACACACAGAATATATCTACTAATGGAATATTACTCACCTATAAGAAGTATGGACATGTGATACACTATGAATGAAACTTGAAGACACTATGCTGAGTGAAAGACACCAGACACTGAAGGTCACTTGCATGATTCTATTTATAAGGAAAGTTTATAGAGCTAGGTAAATCTATATGGAGAGAAATCAGACCAGTGATTATGTAGGGTAGTGGGTATGGCTGGGAGGAAATGAAGAGTGACCACTAATGTGAATGCGGTTTTCTTTTGGAAACAAAATGCTTTGGAAGCAATGATGACTGTACAACTTTGTGGCTCTAATAAGCAGTAAACATATACTACCAAAGGGTGAATTTTATGGTTGTGAATTGTATCATAATTAGAAAAAAAGAGGAGGAAAGACAGTGGTGACACTCAGAGTATAATTGGAATAGCTTTGGCAAGAATGCCATCTCTTCTATATGGGACAATTTGGGGTGGAGTTGAATTCACAGTGGATGACTTGCTACGTGGCAGGCATTTTCTCATTGCTTTATGTCTTTTAATTCTCAAAAACCCTGTGGGGTAGATACTATTATTATCCCTTTTACAGATGGATAAAGCTGACACATGGAGAGATTGTGCTTAAAGGCACAAAGATTGTACAAGTCAGAGCTCAGATTTGAACCTAGACTGATGCCAAACCTAACGTTTATCACGTGTAATGCATGGGATTTCTATGTGTGTGTTTCCTCAATAAGATGGGTAAGGTTGAGTGCTGAGAGTGACAAGGGCTGAGAGCATATGTAGGACTTATAAACAGAAAAGGCTAAAAAAATGAAGCAACCAAAACTATCATGAAGGGAACAGGTGGGAGTCAATGACTGGAACTTTGTCTAATGTTGGAGAAGCAGAGGCTTAGGAGAGGCTGTTTCTCCATTCTTACCAACAACACCAGCTTTTACTGCTTTCTCCCCATTGTTCTATTCCCACAGGTCTGTAGTGGGGGTTTTCTTATGTGGCCCTCAGAATCTGGCAAAGAACCTGCGTGAATGTTGTCATAAATATTCCAGTCTGGATCCTAGGAAGGTTCAATTCTACTTCAACCAAGAAAATTTCTGAACTGAAAGAAAAAATACAGTATTGTATTTTTTTGTCCTTTGTACCTTCAGTAGCTTCCTCGTCTGATCAGTTTTGGGCAGTGAATTTAAGATAACGCTGTACCACTCAAGCCTTGACTTCCCAGCGTTATTTAAAAGAAATGATACTCAACTTCAGTACACTTGAGTTTCACCAATCTAAGAACTTCAGAAGTCATTATAATTACAAAGGCCTTGGACCCTATCTTGGGACAATCGGAAATTTATATGGAAAGTTATGGCTATAGCAAAACTTGACAGCAGAACTTTGGAGGTTGACAGTTACACAAATGGACCCATAGTCAACTTTGTTGACTGAAATTTCTACAATTTAGCTCATAATCTTCCCTCCCTCCTTCCCTCACAGAAAATGTCTACGTAGGGTGACTTTTAAAATAAAAATTTATTGAATTAGTGATAAAACATAATAACCATAAATAATAAACAATGAACATAAAATTACCAAGAACCCTCTTCTATCAACGGGGTACATTCTATAATTTTAACCATTTTATCCAGCACGAACAGCCAACTTATGCTTTATTTTTTTTTTGTCAAAATGAGATTTTCTTTGCTTAAGGAGTCTTTTTCCCTTTTCCTTGGGCTTCCCATTGAGAAAGGAAGTCTTAAAACATACTAAATGTAATTAAATTCATATTATGATAAAAAGCTAGTCATGTTATTCTGTTGGAAATAATTGGGAAAACTTGATCTCCACATGGGATGACTTGAGCCAGCAGCAGCTCTTTATTACCATTTTCATTAAGGAGTTTCTTTAAAGCCTAGTGAGAAAAATAATTAACAGTTCTGATAGATGTTTTTGGTTCCTACCCACCTGTTCACTAAGGAAGCATTCATCTAATCGAATAAAGAAAATGCCTTTTGTTGTCCAATCAATATTTATTTCTCCCATCAGTCCATTGTATATTATGACCGCACAAATTCTAGGATGTTAGTAGCCACAGTGAATCTCTAGCCCCAGGCTCTAGAAGAGAAAACCCCTCACACTTCATTGTGCTCAAAGACAATCACTACATAAGGATTCTACTGAATCAACCCTGCAGCAACAACTTTTTTATAATTAAGTGATCAGGAATGAGCAAATTGTTTCCAATTATCTAGAGATCTTTGTGGCTTGAAGGATTAATTGCATTGTATTTTTGCAGTCATTGAAACACAATACATATAGGGTATGAACATGCGGTAGCTGAGTCAATAAACCGGTTAAAAAAAACACTGATGAGTGTTTCTGTAATTACAGATTGGTAGCAAGTTGCCATTTTGTTCACCCACATTTCAGCTAACTATATTAAGCTTAATAAGGCTTTGGGAAAAGACACAGTGGAATTTTGAAGACATAGGTGGTTCCTATTAGACAATAAATTACCAAATAATTTCATCTTCATTGACCTTATTTTGTAATCTTAGATCTTTGAAACCTATCATCTTATAACAAGAAATGCTTCCTTAATCTCAATGTGTGTGTATATATTACTTGATATGACAGCTGCCAAAATCAAGAGATCAAGGACTGAATATTTATGGAAGTAGGCAGAAAAGGTAATAAAAACAAACTTTATGCATAATTAACATCCAAGGTGAATTAGGGATGAAGATACTCAGAACACTCCTTAGCTATCTTGACTTTTCCTTGCTAGATTGTAATACACAATATCCAACAGATTTTTATTGTAAATGTTCACATACTACAGTAAAAATCCTCAGTTTGAATATGTCTCATCAAGTTGATTATCTTTGCACGGTTTTGCTTGACACATAAGCAATATGCTATTACATTCTTTAAGCCTATGCTAGGCTTTTAAGTCACCTGACCATAATCCTAACCCAAAGGATGAGATTCTGAGAATATAAATAGGCTCAAACGTAGTTCTAGTAGAACTTTACTAATTATTAAGGCAATTCTTAACCTCTTGAGATCAGCCCGATGGACAGAAAACATGTTCCTGCTTAATGCCATTATGAGAAAGAATACTAGGCAAGGAGATCCACAGGTATGAGTTAGTGGCATTTATAACTACCTCAAAGGAAGCAGGTGAGGCAGACCTAAGGGGCAACCTGACTGCTTCAGCACTACATTTGATCTCTTGTAGTAACTGAGAATGTGAAGTCTTAGGGTTTTCTGTTTTAAGTTCCAAGAATATACTTGGCTATAGGCTAGACAAACATAACTTAGTGACTTTTTGGAGAATAGGATGAAATGTATTTTGTTCATTTGATTTCTGTTGAGTTTTTATTTCATCTGGAACATGAAAAAAACTAGTGGCTTTTTAAATTTGACTACTGAGAGTGAGGAGTTTCAGGACAAGTAAAATGTCAATAATCACTTGTGTTGCTGACACACACTCAAATCAGTGCCAACAATTTGTCTTAACTCTGAACTATGTGTGGAGTTGATACTGACAAAAATACATTTTGATATCTGGATTTTTCTAAATTAAACATAGTGCTATCTTAGGTGCTTTGTTTTGTTGGCTTTCTAAACATTTTATATCTCCAAGCACATCCTATTCTCTCCCAGAAGACTAAGTCTAGAAAGTTTCCAAAGGATAAAGCCTTATTATTCTTGCTGAAAGCAAACTAAACAAAGACCAAGTTTCAGTAAACATTGCTACTGGGAAATTCTCAAATTACCATGAGGAGGAACAAATGGTTAACCTACAGTAAACACACTGCTATGGCAACATAACATTAAAGTACAATGCCGCAGTAAGGGTAGAAAGTACACTGAAGGTTTTACTCTTGGGAGATCAGCTTTTTAAAGCCAAAAAGGTCATGTATAGCAATTTGCAGTATACTAAAATTGTGTTCAAAGTTTATTTCAAGTCACAGAAAATATACAAACTAAAATCATGAAAGGAATTGATTTTGTTCTGTGAGAATGTGATGACACTCCTCCACCTGGCACCAATTTGAGTCATTCAAAGGTTAGGATGAAGAAGTCAACTATTTTCAACATTTCAGCAATGTTACGGAATTAATTTGCAGAATTGTTGCCAGGTATTTTTGAAAACCTGTAAGAAAAAGTGGGGGGGAAAAAGCTATTAGAAGTAGAGACAAATTTCTCTTCCCCAAACATTAGGAAAAAGACAAAAAGGCCAGGGAAGGAGGATACGGGTAAGATCAAATTGCTGGAAAATATCTAAGTGTCTGTCTCCTGCCTCCCTAATGCAATTATCCTTCATAACAGAATTTCTCAACCACAGCATTATATTGACTTTTGAGTTGGAACACTTCTTGATATGGGTGAGAGGTGAATATCCTATACTAAATACATGTTCAGGAATATTGCCAATCTGTACACACTAAATGTCAGTGGCATACTATATTCCCTAGAGTTATGCAACCATAAATGTCTCTGGACAGGGTCAATTGTCCCTTATGGGGCAAAGCTGATCCTGGTTGAGAAATACTTACCTCTACTAATCATAAAAAATCCTATCAGTGATGGCAGAAAGGGATTTCAGCTAGGTAGATATAAGAAAGAGGGAAACCCAATGCTTCAACTACAGTGTGTACAAACACCAGCAGACATAGTAAAATGTTGTCCACATAAAATTGCTGTTGTAGTCTCACACACAGGCACAAATTAGTGTGGGTTTTAAAAAGTGATCAAAACTGAGTAAGGTTCTTAAACTAGTTCACAGTAGTACACCAATGTCAGTTTCTTCGTTTTATTCTATAAAGCAAAAAGATGTTACTGTTTGGGGGAAGCTGGCAAGGGAGCATGAGGATTTCTCTAATATTTATCAACTTCTTGTGAATCTACTATTATTTCTGAATATAAAAAATAGGCAAAAAACCTGACCTCTGATAAATGTGCAAGGTTTTAAATTAAGTATCTGATAGACAAGAATAACAAATTAATTTTCAGAAGTATCTCTGCCTGTACTATTTAAAAACAGTAAGTCTCACGTTACACAGAATGCCTCCTCTGGCATAAGTAAATTCCTCTGAATATAATACACAGTCTTAAGCTTTTACTGAGTATTGGAGGAATCCAGAAAAAAGTCAAAGTACTGGTCATATCAAAAGTTTAGTTCATAGCCATCCACCTATGATATCTTCTAAATATAATTCAGCCAATTAAAGTCCAAAAAGATGTAATTTGCAATGTGGAAGTTTTTAAAGACATTACAAATATGGTTTTAGTATAATATATTTAATAAGACTGTTAATTACTGAGTTTGCTCTTATATGATATTGTATAGATGGAAATAATAACATGGATAGAATAAAAAAGATAGATTCCAACAGATATTGGGTCAATGTGAATTTTAAAGTGTGTCTGGAAAACAACTGTTTAAGACTAAAATGTTGAGGTGTTTTTTTTTTTTTTTTTTTTTTTTTGGCTGGTTCAGGCTGCCTTATGGGTGAGTGTGAGGATCGAACCCCATCCCTTGTGTCTTACTGGAACTGCCCACACAGGTGTTTAAACCACTGAGCTAACCCGAAAGCCCCCATGACAAAGTTGAGGGAAAAATTCTTTAAAAGAAGCAATAATATACATCAAGTTAGGTCACATGAACATTTCTATGATGCAGTTTACCTGAATCTTTTTACTTGACTAATGAGTGAGAAAAATAAGGGTGGTCATGTACAGCAATCTCCAAAATGTAGAAACTGATGTGATGATAGATATTTACTATCTTAAACATGCTGTAATAGCTTAACATCAATATAGTCACTAGTAAACAAGTACTGGCAACTAAAATATCTATATGTTTTACTGAAATCTATTGTAGTGTTCCATTTTGATTAGATGGTTTGGAATAAAACAATATAACAGACTTTGGGAGGATACATGCTAAACTATGGATTCTAGTGGGGAATGAGATCAGAGAAGTAGGACTTTCTATCTTTAATTTTCTACATGTACTATCTGAATAATTTTATTAAACTGATCATGTATTGTATACTCGCAGAGAGGTTAAAAAAGATGATAAGCAATTCAACAACTGAACAAACATTGTATTGCCTTACTCTATCATCTGAGGTACTGACTGCTGAGAGTAATGAAAACCCAGTTAAGAAAACTGAGGGCTATGGAGAGAACAATGTTTTTGGTTGAAAGTGCATATACCAAATACACAAGAGACTGGTTAGTCCTGCTCAAGTGGGATGAAGTTTGCTCACCTTTTAAGGTGCTCCAGTGGATTTCTGTATTTGTTCCTTTAAGATTAGGATACTCTGTCTTTGCTCAGGAGGCAGCATGGCAATCTGATCCGCAGTCAGTTGTAGGACCTGCATGATCAAAGCAGCCTGTGCAGAAGAAAAGAAGGTAGTAAGTTTCAACAATGGTAGCTAAAAAGCAAACCAAAAACAATACCAACTTCTGTCCAAAAAGCTACCGTTCTGGGACATAAAGTAAAATGGAAAAGGAATGACACGTCACACAAAGAAAAACAACAGCAGGCCAAAAAGAGAGAGATAAAAAATTCAGGTGAGAAAAAGGCACAATAAAAAGAACAAGTATAAATTAAAATACCTAAAGTCAGGCAATTCAAAACAGACAACTTGATCAACTCAAAGTTCCTGCAGACTAAGATGGTATCTGTGAGCCCTGGGAATCTTCAGTTTTTAGTCTTGTTGTTAATGTCTTTCCTTTTCACAAGTGTTAGCCTTTCCATCAGACATCAGCTTCCCCCCGTGGCCAAATATCACAACAGAAAGATATGGGGAATCTACTATTTTTTTAGGGATAAGGCAGAAAGGAGAGGAAATAAGAAGGTTGTATTTTCAGGTCAATCTTGTCTGCACAAAAAATCTGCTATTGGTAGATGAGTCTGAAACGTAAGATAAGCTGCCATGTACAGTGACTTAAGAACTTTATGACTAGGTTCACAAATTTTCAGGCAATAAGACCATAAAAAGTTCTAAGAGTAAACATCACCTCCAAAGGGACTTTGAAGACCCAGGATCACCACATGGTAACTGTGAAAAGAGGAATCAAAAAGGCTAGATTTGTAAATATGGAGGCAGTCTGTCACTGTTGCTTACCTTCTCATGATCCTGTGGTGTGACCTGGTTCTGCCCAGGACTAAATCCACCAGGCTGGCTTCCACCCTGCATGCTTGGTCCTTGCATGCCTGTTCCCTGCATGACTGGGACCTATGTACACGAAAAGAGAAAAGACATTTTCAGAGCTCTGATGCACAGGCAACCTGAACACAATAATGGCAATGTGAGAAATTATCTCTTCATGAACATGAGTAAAAAAGCAAATTAATGAATCTGAAGATTTCTTTCTACTGTTAACAATGACAAAAGGCAGAGTTCAGCCAGAGATCAACCAGCAAATTAGACAGTTATTTTCATAGCTCCATTACAACAAAAGTCACATAGCACAACTGGATACCATCAAATGAAACAAAATTCAGCCAAATAAGCACAGGAAAAATGGAGTATCCTGGAAATTAGTGCGATGTGGAAACACAAACGAAAACCAACAGATTCTATAATATATGCTGGCCCACTGGGAAGCTATATTCACAGAGCTGCTCCCTATCACCAGACAGTCAGCAACAGGTAGTTCACCGCTAAAGGTACCTTCCCCACAAATAAGGTAAATGACCATGTCAAGAGTCAGAAAGGAAACAGGAAACCTCTCATGACACAATTGCTATTGTACCTAAATTTGCCTTTATAGTTTCCCTTGGAAAGTATAAAGCAGATGCTTCTTGCCTAATTAAAGAAATATGACTGTGCTGGCCAGATAGCTCAATGGATTAAAGCACCTTCTTAGGCAGATGCAGGGACTGGGGTTCAATCCCTGGCTTGCCCTGCCAATCCCACCCCTGGGGTGCACTGAGGTGATTGGGCCTGGGTGTGGTGGCATGCACCAGTCATCCCAGTGCTTGGGAGGCTGAAAACAGGAGGATCACTATGAATCCGATCTGTGTAGTGAAACCGTGTAGAGCCTATACTAAGTACATAAAAAAAAAAAAAAAAAAAACAGCACTGACCCAAGTAAAAGAATTAGGTGCAATATCATTTTTATGGGAATTCTGGCTCTTCATTGAGTCTAACCCTTTGGAGGACAATTTGTGTTTAATAAGAAAACACCTTGAGCACGTAGTGTAACAGTTAGATGCACCCTTATACTAGACCTGTGTTCGCACTTAGGTATTCATCCAGAGATCAGGTACTCTTATTAAACACAATTTGTTAACAAACTTGATACTTGTGTCCCCAGCAGATCAGAAGTAAAACATAAAATACAGATAAACACTTAGGAACAGATATGGCAGAAATATGAAAAGCCAGCTGACAGCCTAACAGTAAAAGACACCAAAACCATGTAAGAGGCAACTATGCTTTATATTTCAGCATATACAATAATAGATCTCTTTAATCATGACCTTGAGTAATCAAAAATGATTATCCTGTTCATGCCCTATTTAAGAATAGAAGAATAAAATATACCTTATAAGTAATTATTTGCTTAGTTTTATAATCTATTATATAGTTTTATTATCTGGAATATTTCACTTATATGCATTAACCCATTTCATCAACAATGGGTAGATGAAGCATTAGTATAGTTTTGTGCAGATTGAAGTTTATCACTGTCTTGTTCTTCATCAATATTGAATCGAGGGACCTGCCTGAACCTTAATGATCTGTTATGAATTTGAAACATCTATGAGCTTAATCTTTTCAAAACTTACTAATACTTATCAATTATTACTGAGTTTACTATCATGTGAAATAACCACTCACTAACGGCTATTCTAAATTTACAGGAATATTTGTTTCAGGCAGGTAGGCACTATCAAGAGTGACCATACATTTTGGTTTTCCTAAGACAATCTCAGTTTATGCTTTGCCTCAGAGTAAATTATTAGCAGCACTATTTTACTAATAAATATGCCTTCTAGCCAGGCATCATGGCACATGCCAGCCTGAATTACAGAGAAAGATCCTGCCTCAAAGGAAAGAAAGCCCTTCTGTGGATAACAAATTTACATAGTCACTCTAGTAGTAATAAACTTTATTCATAAGTCTCTAACTAGATGCAATGTAATTCAATTTTAAAAGCTTTATTTCAAATGATAAATTATGAACACATTATGTAAAAAGACTAAGTGTTTAACAGTGAAAGATGGAA
>PVKN010017711.1:0-17176 GCA_004027915.1 Capromys pilorides
CGAAAAAAAAAAAAAAAAAAGAAAAATTCAGTATGAGACTAATCTGGGTGATCTAGGGAATTTAGAGAGACCCTAGGGATGTGGTTTAGTATGAAGATCCTGGATTCAATCCCAGGCACAGGATGAAGTAGGGTTTAATACAATCCATTTGAGAGGCAACTCTATACTGTTTTACAAATCTCTCTAGTTCTCAGCCTGGGATGTGTGGTTTCATCGTAAAGTACTTACCTAGCAAAGGGCCCTGAGTTTAAAGCCCAGCACCACATGGGAGTGGGAAGAGAAAGAACACTGGCACCAGGTGTGATAGCACATACCTGTAATCTCAGCACCAGAAAAGCTGAGAGAGGAGGCCTGAGAGTTAGAAGCCACCCTGGGCTACAGAGTTCAGAGTCAGCCTGAATTACGTAAGTCTCAAAAGAGGGAGGGGTGACCTCTAATACCTATTTTTTAGGTTATTGGTACAAAGAACTCATTCTTCTGACAGCACAAGATGACTGAGTCTTCAGTTATTCTAATAGTTCTGCCAATCTTCTAAAAACAATTTGATGAATTCTTTTAAAATATGTTCTGAGAGCTGGGGAGATAGCTCAGCAGCCTAAGTGCCTGCCTGGCAAGTGAAAGGTCCTAAGTTTGATTCCCAGGTACCACAAAAAGAAAGAGAGAGAGAGAGACAGATCTTAGCTACTGGGGCCAGCAAGATGGTTCAGCGTCTAAAGCGTCTGCAGGGACTGTGGTTCAATCCCCAGCACCACATGCTGTGCCAGCCCCACCCCCAGGGCAGGCTGAGCCAGCCGTAAAAAAAAGAATGACCTAGGGGGGATTAAATAAATAAATAAATAACATAAATGTGTTTTGAGGGCCAGGGATATAGCTCAATGGCACAGCACCTGCTTGGCAAGTGCAAGGTCTCAATCCCCAGTACCAAAAAAAAAAAAGGGTTTTGGATTGAAAAGTTATTACAACAATGCAGGAGGAAATTCTCCGAAAAGCAACTTAAGCTATGAAAAGCACTTTGAGATCTGTACAGAATTAACTTACAATGTTGTCCTTAATGGACAAAACACACTCCAAATAAATACATTTGCTCTTTATACATTACACTATAAACTCTATTTAATATTTTGCATTTAATAATACTTTAATTATATTGTTTTGAAAGGCTTTCATTTAAAACCTAGTTGTTACAAGAAGTTATGATGTCATGCCTACAATTTTTGGCTTTCCAATAAATTAAAAATAAGCTACCAAGCTTCAGTGAGAAAGGCCAAAATCTACTATTAATTAGAAAAACTAAAGACTCACAAATTATCCACAAGAACAGTAACTGCTTAACTAATTTAACTTACTAACAGCACAAAACAAAAATGGTCAGCTCACTTACTGTGACATTCTGAGGTTTTACAATTGGTGGTCCAGGTAGTTCCTCTGATTCTGGATGGTTCCAATGTCTGGCATTATATACAGCTTTTGTAGGTGACTGGAGAAATGAAACATCACAGGTAAGAACTTAAATGCATAAATGTACAATCTAGACATCAGATTAGCACTGTCTAGGTCTAGTCTCATGTTCCATTCCTCTGGCAGACAGTCACTGTGGCATTTGACCACCAATCAGCCCACAGTGTGCAAAGATAACCAACCATGGGTAGGAGGCACTTGAAAGTAAACCACCTGCCAGGTTTATACTAACTTAGTCATTGATATATTTCACTCAGCATATTCTTTTGCAAAAAAAAGTTGCATTATTCATACTAATGATTCATGGTCCACAGTCTCCCATCAACTACAATTTTTGCAATTCTTATCAGAAAATATAAGAAAAACATGACCCAAACCCTACAATCTTATGATCTGTATCAGAGCTGTAAAGCAAGGCTTCATTGTTAATCTAAATGATGCAGGAACTTGTTAATCTAAATGATTAGGTTTCCTGAGGAGCAACACAGGCAGATGTACCCTAGGGCCTATTCGCTAGCTTTGCTAGCACAAGAAATGGAAGTTTTAACACTCCAGCATTGTACTTCTAGCTCCAAACCAGGTGTGGTGGCACACACCTATAATCCCATCACTCAGAGGTTGAGACAGAAGGATTTCTCCAAGTTTTTGAGACCAGCCTGCGGGCTACAAAAGTGAGCAACAAGGCCAGCCCAAACTGCACAGTAAGACCCTGTCTCAAAAACAAAACAAACAAACAACAAAAAAAAAAAAACAAAGACTGTACTAGCTCCAAATGATAATCTTTTGGTTAATAAAAAAGGTTGTCTAGTTCCTCACTTAACAAAACAGCATGGCAACTCAAGGTTATAAATTAAAACATTAGAAGAGTGATCCAAATTAAGTGCCACTTAAGGTACTACATATTAGTGACAATTGCTGTGATGCCATGCTGTGCCTATTCACCTTCATAAGGAACTAGAACACTGCTCCTACCTAACACTCCAGGACCTGGAGTATACATGGGCAATAGGAAAACACTAGTAACAGGTTATTATGAAAAGAACAGACTGGGGCTCAATGTTCTGGTCATCTGGTCATCTGAAGCATAACAACATACAATGTAACTGGGATGGCCCAACAGTTCAGTGTTTGACTAAAGCACCTGCTTAGGCAGAGCGCAGTAGCCAGGGTTCAATCCCTGGTGTGCTGTGCCGGCCTCACCCCTGGGCACATTGAGATGCTGAATGAGACTGGGTGTGGTGCCATATGCCTGTAATCCCAATGGTTGGGAGGCTGAAAACAGGAGAATCACTAGAAGTCCAATATACACAGTGACAACCTGCAGACTCTGTACTAAATACACACGCACACACACACCATATAGTGTAACTGAGTAATTTATATTAAAAGGTTATACTAAATGCACTTTTTAGCTTGGCACGATGGCATGTGCACACCCGTAATCCTAACACTGAGGGGGCTAAGACAGGTAGATCACTGTAAGTTCAAGACCAACCTAGCTACCTAGTAAGTTCAAGGACAGCTTAAATTGAATAACAAGAACTGGAGTAGTACTAAATTTATGACTTTTAAAAAGTATGTACTAAGTGAGAACAAAAATAGTACAACAAAACAAAAAAACTTCATTTACTCTGTCCAACAAGCAATATGATTAGACTATTATTTTTAAAAGCTTATTATGATATTTTACCATTTTAATGCTAATAAATAATCTGAAAGAGGGGCCGGCGAGATGCTTCAGTGGTCTAAAGAGCCTGCTTAGGAAAGCTCAGGCAACTGCAGGGACTGCGGTTCGATCCTCGGCACCACATGCTGCACCAGCCCCACCACCAGGGCAGGCTGAGCCAACCACAAAATAAGTAAATAAAGAAACAAACAAATAAACAAGCAAACAAATAAAAATAAAAAATTTTTTAAAAAAAGAAGAGGACCTTTTTTAAAAAAAAAATAATAATAATCTGAAAGAAAGCAGATCCAATTACAACTTTTCCCTTTTACTTTGGGGTCTCAAAAGGCTACAGGGCCTCCTAAGGGAAAAGGGAGCTGTTGAAGATACATCTCCAAAATTAAAACAGTACCTGGGTAGGGGACCAACTTCAAACACATACACAGAAGGAGTCTAGGGAAGAGGGAGAAAGAAGGAAATAAAGAAAAGAACACTGAGCTCTTTTTTTAAAAAAAATTATTCATTTATTTATTTGGTACAGGGTCTCACTATACAGCTCAGTGATTCTATCTCAGCCTCCCCAGAGCTGGGATTATAGGCATGGCCACACAGTGCACCTGAGTTTCTGGTGCTGGCATGGCATGTGGTGCCAGTGATCAATCTCAGGTCCTTGTGCTTTGCCAGGCAGGTGCTTAGACTGCCAAACTATCTCCCCAGTCCCTAACTGGGTTCTTTACTTCACTCTAAAACAATACAAAAATTCCTCATGCTCCTAAACAAACTACATTTGTGAAGCATGCCAACATGATTTGTTACAATCTAATCTCCTCAACTAAGTCATAACCATGTATGGTATTAGTAAAAACACACCGCAATCAACTTTCTATATAAAAGTGAACTACCCATACTGTTTAGAATCAAGCTAAGCTCTAACTAAGGCACACTGTGACTGCACCACCACGTTTATCTAAAATCTTGTGTGATTTAAAAATCTCCCTCTCTCTCCCCCTCTTCCTCTCTCAAGCTCTTCCTATGCAGTTCAGGCTGGCCTTAAGCTCACTTTGTAGCCCAGCCTGGTCTCAAACTCAACAACGATTGTGCCTCAGCCTTCCAAGAGTGGGGTTATAGGTGCCACCACGCCAAATTGTATTCCAGATTTCTTCACTTTTCTTTGTTAAAGAACTTGTGGATTTTGTTTTTGCTCCAAGCTGAGAATACTTAAAAGTTAAGAAAAAAGCACCTACAAGCACTATTAACACTCAAAAGATCTGGAATCATTTTACCATATTGAGTATTAGTTTGCAGTACTGGAGACTGAATGCAAATCTTTGTACTCAGCTATGTCCCTAACCATTTTTACTTTTTATTCTGAGACAAGGTCTTGGCTAAGTTGCTCAGGCTCCAACTTTCATTCTTACAGATAGACACAACCATGCCCTGCTAGCACTACTAATCCTAAGCATCCTATATTCTTTCCTATTCAGTTCTTTGAGAGCATGAGAAGATGAATTTCCAATGTGACACTCCACTACAGTGAAAGAACAACAAGGCAATGACAGAACTATGGGTCAATTACCCATGAGATAATCTACCTTCTATGAGAACAATGGGTAAAAACTGGCTTCTACAATCACAGTATCAAGACTGTGATTAGCAGACTGCTTCACCTAATTACAATTATCAACTGTAAGAAAGAAGAGTTCCTTCCTGAAAAGCTAAGAAAACAAATGACAAGAGGCTGGGAAGATAGCTCCGTGGCACAAGTGCCTGCCTGGCAAATGCAAGATCGTGAGTTCAAACCCTGGTCATGGGAAGAAAAAAAAAAGACAAGATTGTGCTATTCTCCATTGAGCTGGCTCTTAAAATGGAAAAAATAAAAATGGTATAACTTCTTTGGTGTAACTTTTTAAATTATATGCATTTCTTTAAGAGGACCAATTTTGTGAGTTTTAAAGAATAATATGTACAAAAAAAAAAAAAAACATGTACTAAGTGAGGACAAAAATAGTAAGCTAGTCAGAATTCAACCACCCTCATCCACATGAAGATTTCATGAGATCAGAATGAATTGCCACCATCAATCCAGAGGCATGCTGCAGTGAGATGGTTCAGCAGTCTAAAGCACCTGCTTAGGAAAGCTTAGGCAACCGCAGGGACCACGGTTCGATCCCCAGTACCACGTGCTGCACCAGCGTCACCCCCAGGGCAGGCTGAACCAGCCATAATAAGAGAAAAAAAAAAAAAAAATTCATGGGCATGCTGACTGCGGAGATGAGGTCTGAGGAGGAGCATGCTGCCTATATACACAGTGCATGCAGTATGCCCAGTGCAATGCTGCAGGCAAGGGGATAAGCCTGGATAGGTCTTTTCCATCTAAAGAACTTTTATTAGAGATGGGTGGTTAACCAGGCATGGTGGTGCACCCCTGTAATCCCAGCACTTGGGAGGCTGAGGCAGGAGGACTGGTGTGAGTTTGAGACCAGGCTCCGCTACAAAAGTGAGTTCAAGGCAGCCTGAATTGCATAGTGAGATCCTGTCTCAAAAAGACAAAAAAAAGATGGGTGGTAAGAGCAGAAAACACTACAATCGATGAGTTTTTTAAAAAATATAAGTACTAGAGTATCTTTTAACCTTAAAATTTCCTTCGAAGAATAATCATATCTCAAATTGCCCCAAACTAAAAAAAAAAAAAAAAGCACAAAATATACAGAGTATTAAATTACTGGATAACTTTATGAGACCTTGTCTCAAAATAAAGGAACTGGGATGTAGCTCTGTATGAAGCCCTAGGTTCCAAGGCCAGTACCATAAAAGAGGGTGTAACATTATATACTTAAAATCTGCTAAGGAAGGTCCAATGAGATAGCTCAGTGAACTAAGCGCCTGCTTAGGCAAGCGCAGGAGGATCAGAATGCCCCAGCACCACATGGTGCTGAGCCAGCAAATGAGTGCAGATGTGGTGGCACACACCTATAATCCTAGCACTGGGGAGGCTGAAAACAGGAGGATCACTATGAGTCTCCACTGCATAGTAAGACTGTGCCAAATACGTTTTTTTAAAAAATCTGCTAAGAAAAGTTTCGAGTTTTCTAACCACAGATATACTTACACATAAAAGGGTCTGTGTGAGATGATGGACATGTGACATAGCTTGACGCTGGTAAATGGCTCACAACATGTTTATATCAATACTTATGAACCTTTTTTTAAAATTTTATGTATTTGGTACAGGGTCTCACTGCAGCTTGGACTTGCGGTGATCCTGTTTCAGCCTTCCCAGTGCTGGGATTACATGCACGAACCAACACACCTGGTCTTGGTGGTTGGCCACACCTGGGGCGGAGCCATAACAGCATGTGGTACCAGAGATTGAACCTGGGTTCTTGAGCTTGTCTAGACACTTAGACTGTTGAGCTATCTCTGCAGCCCATGAATTTTGTATAAATGAAATTTTTATCAATTATATCTCAATAAAACCAGGGTAGAACAAACAAGATTGAGTTTATACTGACGAGATAAATAAAAAGTACAGGGTTATGCTTACAATAGAACTCCAAGGGACTGGTGAGAGAAGTGCAAGCGTGGGAGCATTACCACTTTACAGCCAAGGTAGCAAGCCCTACAGGAGAAAAAGATCAGCACTGCACACGCCAAATCTAAGTACATGTTCTAATGAAGAACAAAGCACAGAACAGCCTTAAAGAGTCTTCAAAGATTGCTTCCGAGTTGCAAAGAAGAAAAACCTGACTACACAGTGGAGAAATGGATAATGCCCCACACTCCAATTATAGTGCACTGGAAAGGACACATCACCACCTACGCAACCCCAACACAGAGACTAGTTTGAACCCAGTCATAGGGAACTACCAGAAGAGCCCAAGCAAGAGCAATTCCAGAAGGAAAGAAGAATGCGTCAACTAAGACAGATGAAAAGCTGTGGAAATGCTCTGGGTAAAAGGATTTTAATCTGGAGGAAAGTGAACTTCAACACACTTTATTCTCTGCTGCTTAACAACAGTTTTCTCATTTATATGAGAAAACTAGCTCTACCAAACTTATTTCCATAAACCTCAAATGTTTTTACATGATGGTATAAAAATAAACAAATGAATATAAACACATTTCTATCTGATAAGGAATTTCAGATCGAGAGAACTCAAAAGTAAGGTTAGAAGAAAAGCAAATTGAAGATGGCTTACTCATTTAGCTCTACAGATAATCGTCACAATCTTATGTCCTTATGAAGAAACTGCGTTTCTAGACTACACAGTGATTCTCCTGTCAAGTCAAAGTCCTAGAACACAGAGCACAGTAATTATCTTGACAACACATACATGAATCTTAGGCTCCTGCTTCTGGCCACGATGGAGTAGCAAGAACCATCTGATAGTAACAATAGTAGGCAAAAACTGTGGCATATCCAGACCCAGAACAGCAGGTGGCACTACACAATCACCCCTAGGAGAGGAAAAAAACCGAGGTAAATCTTTTCTGTTACACTTTCAGGCAATAACATGGGAAAGAGAACTCAAAGATGAACAAAAGCAGTCTCTCAGATAGAGCTGAGAGGCCAGAGAGACAGGTGTCATTGTTCCAAAGTCTGTAAAGACCCTGGCAAAGGAGAGGGTTAACTTCAGAGATCTAGAGAGTCCCCGAGTGTTCATGTCCCAATATGTGAGGAAACCACTGAGGCCAGGGAGAGGACTCTCCCAAAGGAGAGGAAATCATTCCCAAAACGGTTTTCCTAAGTTGGAAAAAGTTTACATTCCCTTGAATCACACCAAAAACCTCATAACTTAAAGTAATCAGGAAAAATATTTAAAGAGGTAGGTGGAGGGAGAAGTAATCCAAGACAAGAGGCTGCTTTGCCACAATTTAAAATCCTGGCTCAGTGGAATAAGTGCTTGCCTGGCTAGCGCAAGGTCCTGAGTTCAATCCCTGGTACCGCAATAGATAGATAGACAGAAAGATAGATAGACAGACAGATAGACAGACAGACAGACAGACAGACAGACAGACAGACAGACAGACAGATAGATAGAATTCCTGGAAAAGATCAAGGATAACTTAACCACATCTCAGAACAAGTCAAAACAGTAATTGTGTATATTTGTCCCCCAAAGCCTCATGCAGTCACTGAGGCACAGTTCTACAGCTTAATTCATGATTCAAGGCTGGGATTACGGGTGTGAGTGCTATACCCAGCCTGGGGTGGACAGCCTGAATGTAACATAAGAGAGACAAAGACAGAGTTTCTCTCTGCAGCCCTTGTTGCCACTATTCCTGTCCTGCCCTCTACTCTTTGCCACCACCAAGAAAGGTTGCTCTCTGCCATATGCCATATTGCCTTGGAACCAGCTGAGTATGGACTGAAACCTCCAGTAACTGTGAGCTAAATAAGTCTTTCCTTACCTCATTTTGGGTGTTGGGTATTTGTTTCAGTCACAGAGAAGAGTAACTAAGACAGAAACTATTCAATGCTCACCAAAATAAATTCTAGCATCCAATCAAGTCACCCACAGCAAAGAGAAAACAATCTATAGGAACTGACCCAGAAACAATAGGTGATATAATTAGTATTGAGATATTATGCAATACTGTTACTGCTTTCCACATAGTCAAGAAAGTAAAAAGTATATTAAGCAGACATGAAAAACACAAAACAGGGCCAAACTAAGTTTACAGGTAAAACTGTACCAGATGGATGAGATTAGAAATTATAGGAAGGGGCTAACGAGATAGCTAGCAGGGGCCTGCTTTGGCAAGTGCAGGGACCAGGGTTGATTCCTGTCCTTATGTCATGCCAGCCCCACCCCTGGAGCAGACTGAGTCAGAGTCCAGGCATGGTGGCGCACACCTGCAATTCCAGCACTGGGTAGGCTGGAAGTAGTAGTGAGATCATGTACCAAATACACAAAAAAATGGAAAGAAAGAGAGAGAGAGAGAGAGAGAGAGAAAGAGAGAGAGAGAAAGAGAATATGAGAATGCAAGGAGAACCAATAGGTATGGGAGGGGAGACAGCTGTGTGTATTTAAAGTCTCTGGTATCAAAGAGGGCAATGCATTCATCTTTGTATTCACCCAAGTGTTCTTATGTTCCCAGCATATGACTCATAACATATGTTTTGTTTTGTTTTTTTAGTTTAGTACAGGGTCTCACTACACAGATCAGATTTCTAGTGATTCTGTTTGCAGTCTACCAAGTACTGGGATTACAGGCATGCATGATCACACCCCGTCTCATCCAACATCTCAGTGCACCCAACGGGGGGCTGGGACAGCACAGCATGCCAGGGATCGAACCCTGGTCACTGCACCGATCTAAGCAGGCCCTTTAGTGCACTTAAGTTATTTGGCTGGCCCTAATGTCTGTTTTTCTTTAAATCAGAAATTGATCTCCTTCAAAAATTAGTTAAATGTCTTTATCTTTTTCAACCTATCATACTACTTCTAATAAAAACTCAATATTTAAGATCTTATTTGAGGCCCAGCCAGATAAGTTCAGTGGATTAAAGCACCTGCTTAATTTTTTTTTACGTCTAATTTGCTCTTTTTATTAATAACGGTAACTTACCAAAAGTCAGAATTGAAATAAAAAGTACAGAACTGTAACATAAACATAACTTATATGAATATAAATGTATCATTTTCAATTGATTTGTACCTGCTAAACAGGAAAGGGCTGGGGTTTGATCCCCTCCTCCAAGCTGAGACTGGGACTGAGACTGGGCACAGTGGCATGCACCTGTTATCCTACCGCTTGGGAGGATAAAAACCAGGAAGGATCACTACAAGTCTCATCTGTGTAGTGAGACCTTGTAGATCCTGTACTAAATACATTAAAAATAACAATGATAATAAATAAAATAGAACAAAATTCCACTGGGAAAAAAGGCATTTACTTCACCAGACAGCAGGTCCTTTTATCTGTACAGTTCTGGGAACTGAACTTGGGCACTCTACCAATGAGCTTCACATCTCTAACCATTCTTATTTTTCGAGACAGGGTCTTACTAAATTGCTCCAACTGGCCTTGAACTAGAAATCCTCCTGACAAGACAACCTCTGAATGACAACTCTTTGTTCCTTTCTGAAAGCCCAATTAGGTTGCATAGTGAACAGCTAAATGCTACTGATTCTGCCATAGACAAGCTCTGCCAGAACCCATTCAGCTTCAACAGCTTTATGCATTGCTGACCAAAGTGCTGTGCGTGACAAGCAGTAAGTCCAATCTCCAGGCTCTGGCCAGTGTCCCTCTCCACTAACCAACAGCTACAGTCTCTTTCACTCAGGCTTTACATCCATTAACATCTTGGGTTTCTAGTTCTTAAAAATATGATGGATCACGAAGTACTGTATTTTGGTGACCAAAAAAAGAAGGCAGATGAATCCCCAACGCAGAAGTAGCATTGGGAAAGTTCACCTAAAGGAAAAAAAAAGCTGTTCCATGAGAGTGGGCTCAACTGCCAAAGACTGTGTTGAAGGAACATTTGTGCTTGGTGAGACGTGGGAGTCCTTGTCCTTTGAGTCTCTTCAGTTTTAAGATTTGGTTAAGCTGACAACCTAAATTCACTTTATGAGACAAAAATGACTTCTTATTGAACTACAGTTATACTCAATTTTTAAACTGGAACTTTTGCCAGGGAGATAGCTCAGTGGCACCAGTGCCTGACTGGCAAACACAAGATCCCGAGTTTGACTCCTTATACCAAATAAACTATACTTTCTGCAGCTACAAGGTTCTGAAGGCAGATACAACTATGTAAGCATAAGCTATACTGATAAATAAACTTTAATTCTAGTGCACAGAAGCTTACTATTCAGAGTCATATTGAATGACAGAAGGAAGAAAAAAATTAAAGTCCACAATGTTCCCAGAGTCATGCAAAAGATACAGCCAGATGGCCTCAGCATTCAACTACAGGGAAATGATAAATGTAAAAGTATAAATATTTGAAAATGGAAACTGGGATTGACCTTATGTTAGTTTCTGCAATGATCCAGCAGTGGATTGAACTGAGAAACGAAACAGCTAGCCAGCATCCCACGTAAAACAATCTCCAAGCACTGGAGGTTGGGCTGATCACACAATGCCTCAGGAGCACGCAAAACAAGGCCAAGCCCAACGCAAGGCATATGTCAAACCCTGAGCAGACCAGTAGCAGAAACGACCTACGTATAGCCCCAGATACATGACAATTGTAAATAACGGGTTGTGGGATAGATGGTAGCCACAGCAAACAGGTTACTATTGTGAAACAATCACCAAAACTATACTCAGATATGCTAGATACTTCATCCAGGTAAGTCCCAACCCAATCCTCCCATCTTATCTTTCCTCTCTACTAGCAATACTAGCAAAACCAACATCTCAGGCTTTTGTTTTTTGGGGACAGGGTCTTGCTGTGTAGTTCATAGTGCCCTTGAGTCCTGGAGTTCACTATGTACCTGAGGCAGGCGTGCAACTCAAGGTGATTCTCTTGCCCCAGCCTCTGAGTGGCAGGGATTACACACGAGCCACCACATCTAGCTCTTGGTAATTATTTCAACAACGTTCTTAAGCAGTTTTCTCCACTCTAATTTTTCTGTCAGATGTATTCTCCTAACCAGCTGTAATCTTAATATAATAACCATTATGGCCAGGCGTGGTGGCACACACCTATAATCTCAGCACTTGGGAGACTGAGGCAGGAGGATCGATGTGAGTTCAAGACCAGCCTGGGCTACAAAAGTGAACTCAAGGCCAGCATGAACTGCATAGCAAGACCCTGTCTCAAAAAGACAAAAAATAAAAAAGTAAAAATTAAAATTTAAAAAAAAGAAAAAGCAATGGCACTGCCAACAAAGCAATCAAATCTAGGTAGGAGGACACAAGTTCTTCATTGCTAAAGACTATTCTCCTCTAAATGGAAATAAGAACCCTGGAAGAAGTAGAGTTCCAGAACTGAGAAAATACAAGCTCCACCTAGAATACCTCAGGGTGTCAGTGAAAAAATACAGAATGTTGGGCTATGTCAAAAGTCAGGCTGAAGGAACAGTCTGACTAAATCTAAAAAGATCTCAGTTTCAAAATAACGACAGACCCATCACTTAAGCAATATAGTTAGGAATTTCCATGTAACGCATCATAGCAAACAATGACTGAGAATTGACAATCAAGCAGGTGATGGAAGTCTGACGATCAGAGAACCTGCTTCTAACCTTGTCTCATCCAACCTCTCAGTCAGCATCAACAGGACAGGCACAGAATGACACAGGCACAGAGTTCCACCTGATAGGAGGCAGTGGAAGCCAGCACCTCCATGTGGTACTTCCACCAAAACATGCCACCTCAATTTAATCATGAGGATACACAAAGGAAACATGTTAAGAGTCTACAAAACAGCCAGTCTTGCTACATCTTCAAAGATGCCGACACCATGAAAACAGGAGGAAACACTGATACTGCAGTAGTGAGAAAGAGTCTTGTGATTCTGAATTGGATCGGGGTGAGCCCTGTGTTTAGGAGTTGTTTATCTATTTGCTATAAAGGACACTACTGGCACAAAAGGTGAAATCTGAATGGGATCTGCAGTTTACACTATTTCATTATAAGAGTGTTAACTTCCTGGTTCTCATGGGTATTCTGTGGCAATATAGGTAAACGCTCTTGTTTTTAAAAAGTACAAACTAAGAAAATGTTTAATGGACACCATATATGAATTCACTCTTATTTCATACACACACAACATTACAAAGGGATAAATGTGATCCCCAAGGGATATTTGGCAATGTCTGGTAACATTTTTGGTTATAAAACAGGGAATAAGGAGGCATTCGTGGCATCTAGTGACCAGAGATGAGTATCTTCCAGTGTACAAGATCATCCTCCAAAGACAAGAAGTATTCAGTACAAATGTCAACCATGTTTCAGCTGAGAAGTCCTGACAAGAAAGGGAAACTCCTGCCAATACAAGTCACAGACTTTACACTTGGAAATAGGCTCCCTGGTGCCTTCAATCTGATTAGAGACTCAATTTCAGAAAACCAGGATGCTCCTATAGGCCACCAGTCACCAGGCTGACTGCTGAGAACTTTCCTCTGTGTATCCATCCAACCCACCTGTGTTCCATGGGGATTTGGAGAACATCAACATAAAAATTCCTTGGCAAATTGAGCTTTGAGTGAACTCTAATCTCCTATATATAAAGCAAACCTAAGATATCTCTCGGGATAAAATGTTAGCACTGTTATGTTAAAACAAGGCTTTAAGGATACCACATCTTTCAAATGAATTCCATCACACTGCTTAGTTTTTAAAGATTTGTAATAATTTTCTCAATTTTCCTTTGACACGATCACATTTCATTTCATCTATAAACAGGAAATAGGTCTGCTGCTGACCTGATTTACTTGGGCCAGATTCCTTCAAAACCAGGTCAGGTAGATGTACTCTGCTGCCTTCTAGGTTGTTAGTAAAGACACTGTTCCAATACTAAATTTAAAACGAAGTAAAAAAGCTGAGTACAGGTTGGGCATGGTGGCAGACAACTGTAAGCCCAGCACTTTGAGAGATTGAAGAAAGAGGATCACAAACTTGAGCCCAAAGTAGGCAAAAATTGAAAAGGGACGGGGTAGGATGCTGTATATTAGCTTAGTTAGAAGGCCCTACGTTCAATCTCTAACACTGCAGAAACACAGGACTGGCATGTTGTTCACTGCCACATGCTTGCTCAGCATGTGTAAGGTACTGGGGTCATTACTTCAGCACCACGAAGATGAAAACAAAACCCAAAATCAACTGAACACAAAGAGGTATAAATGACCTCAACTGAATATTGAATTAACACAAGCAAATAAAATAAAAGTTATTTCAAGAAATCCTAAAGTAGGCATTCTGGTACATGCCTGAGATCCCAGCACTCAGGGGGCTGAGGCAGAAGGATTACTATAAATTCAAGGCCAGCACATGCTTTGGCAAAGTCACTAAAGTGCCAAGGTTCGATCTCCTCCTCCACACGAAGCATGAGACTTGCCCATAAGGCAGCCTGAGTCAGCCAAACAAAAAGTCCTTCTCAAGGCCAGCCAGGAGTACATAGTAACACTCACCATCCTCCCTAAATTCCTAAACACATTACTGAACCTACCTAGCCACCTAGGAAAATATAACCTAAGAACACCAAGACTGCAAAGAAATCTTCACTCAGCATATTGACTGTTCATAGTAATACTAGTATTTAATTTGGGATGCTGATATATGTTGCAGGACAGGAAGAACAAATCAGCCAAATAAAAAGTATGCCATGTTAAATTTAAAGTGAAACTATCAGTGGGAACTTTTGGCTTATTTTTCCCAAGTATCTGCCATAGCTGATGAAAAAGCCTAGAGGTGATGAACAGTCTCAGCACTCAGTCTGGGTTTCTAGGTGCTACTGTCCACAAAGAACCAAGGGCTCTGAGAAGTGGGCAGTCCATGATGGAAACAGGTCAAGCAAAAGAGGCACCTAGGTCACCTCACTGGAAAGCAACCACAAAGTACTTGGAGATGGTTGGGACCAAAGGATCTAAGAGGTACTAACAGGTCAAACTGGATACAACTTTAGTATTAAAAAAAAAAAAAGAAGCCAAAAGGCCAGGTATAGTTCAGCAGCATAAGTGTCTGCCTGGCAAAAAAAAAAAAGACTCCATTTGATACCTAAAAATTACCTTGGTCATATTGGGGCACTAAATGTTTTGATATACACTGTCAAAGTACATGCATAAATAGGCAAATTAACATATCCATCCCTAGGCCAGAGAGATAGCTCAGTGGACTAAGCACCTATTTTAGCAAGTTTGAACCCCGTCCCACATGCTGCACTAGCGCCAGTGCCAGCCCCACATTGAGGCCCACTGAGTTGGGGAACAAGTCCTGGTGTGGTGGCACATTCCTATAATCCCAACAATGGGGAGGCTGAAAACTGGACATCACTATGAGTCTGCGCTGCATAGTTACTTTTTCTATGTGTGGCAAGATCACCTAAAATGTATTATATTACCTAAAATGTATTATATTACTCTTAGCAAACCTTCAATACACATTACACTAATAGTAACTATACTCTTCTCCTTGCTGGAATTAGATCCCTAGACTTACTAATGCTATATAACTGGACCTTTTGACTAACATCTCTCCATTTCTGCCCCTAGAAAACACTGCTAACCATTAATGTTTCTCTGTATTTAATTTCTTTAAAGAGTTAACATACAAGAGATTATTCAGAAATATTATTTGTTCTGGATTACCTCACTTAGTATAATGTCAATAAGCAAAAATGTCATGCACAAATTATTGAGTCTATGTAGGGAGGAAGAGGTATTTTCTCACAACTCCAGCTGCCAAATGTAGAGGAAGAAACTATTAGAAAATTCACCATTTGGGGCCAGGGAGATAGCTCAGTAGAATAAGTGCTTGCATGGCAAGTGTAAGGTCCTGAGTTCAAACTCCAGTATCGCAAAATAAAAAAAAAGAAAATTCACCATTTGTTATAATTCAGTATAACAAATGATATAAGCAAAGCTCAACATAAATACTGGACAATGGCTAAGACAATAATAGAGAACAGAATAGGGAATGAGATATTCATATACTGACAAAAGAGAAGCCCAAAGTTAGCTTACTAACTAGAAGAAAAAAAAAAAAAATCACGAAGAACATGCAGATCACAACCTTAAGAGGGTGGTCAAACAATATTAAGAATGGGGCTGGCAAGATAGCACAGTGGACTAAACATCTGCTTAGGCAAGCACAAGAACTGGGGCTCGTTCTCCAGCACCATATGCCAGGCTGGCCCCATCCCAGGAGAAGCTAAGCTGGCCACTGAGACTGGGCGTGGTAGCGCACACCTGTAATCCTAGCACTGGGGAGGCTGAAAACAGGAGAATCACTAGAAGTCAGAGCTGCATAATGAGACCCTGTACCAAATAATTTAATTATAGATACATGAAAAAAAAAGGAATTAGCTTCTAACATAAAGAAACATATACAAAAGGCCACCAAAGTACGCCCAAAAAGTTGAAACTGAATCTAATCCTGCTTCTAGACTTAACTTCCAGATCCTGTGGTGCTGATCTACTTTATTTTTGTGGTACTGAGGTATCTTGCACAGAGCAGGCAAGTCTCTCCTACTAATAAGCTATGTCCTGAGCCCTAATGGCATCACTTCCTAATGCTATAGAAAAACAAGTTTCCTAACACCATGAGATAAATGGTGTGTGAAATGGTGATGGTTACATCATCAGGTAAATTCAGAGTGCGAAAATCCTGTAAAACAGCAAGTACAAGGTCCTGAGTTCAATCCCCAGCCCTGGTTCCCTGGGCATGCCATCTCGGCCCCGGATGCAATAAAGAATAAAAAGAAAAAGAAAATCCTGTACAACAAATATTTGAGGCATTAATAAAAATAAAATAAAATAAAAATCAGTGTCACAGGGAGGCTTTTGTTTTTGATGTGGTGCTGGGGATCGAACCCAGGATCTTTACACTGAGCTACATCCACTGCCCTTTTTTTGTTTTTGTTTTGTGTGTACGTGTGTGTGTGCTTGCTACAGAGTCCTCAGGGTCTTACTACACAGATCAGACTCAGGGTGATTCTCCTGTTTTCAGGCTCCCAAGCACTGGGATTACAGGCATGAACCACCACACCCATTGTCAATCACTGTCTCAGTGCCCCCACTCCCATGGGGAGTGGGAACTGCAGGATGTTTTTGTATTTTTTTAGATAGGGCTTTGCTGAATTATCCCAAATGGGCTCCAACTTTTGATCCTCCTACATTAATTAGCCTCCCACCTTGCTGGGACATGTCATCTTAGATAGCAGGATTTTTTTCTTCTAGTGAGAGAATTGTCTGAGGCTAAAGGAGTTAGGACAACTAAATAATTTTGGTCAAGAAAATCACACTGGCTGAGCGTGGTGGCACACGCCTGTAATCCCAGCACTTGGGAGGCTGAAGCAGGAGTATCAGTCCGAGTTCGAGACCAGCCTGGGCTACAAAAGTGAGCTCAATGCCAACCTGAACTGCATAACAAGACCCT
>PVKN010017712.1:0-17190 GCA_004027915.1 Capromys pilorides
TCCTATTAAGCTGATAACAGACTTCTGAATGCTTTACTATGGGGTTTAGATTTATTGGAGTCCACCTTCCTCACGGCATTTTAATTCTACAAGCCTTCATATGTCAAAAGAAGGAAGAATTAGTATGATTTTTTAAAAACTTCATTGAGATCCTGAGATAAAAATTTTTTGTCTCTAAACAGTTTTCATCATTTTTAAGGTCTATTTAATGAAGGGCAAATTGATATAAGAACCAGATTCTTAACATCTATATGAGGTAAAAGAAAACAATTGAGTGGATCAGCAATTTTTATTTGAACCTATGCCTATGTGGGTGGGAGATTGCTATTTTTTTTAAAAACAACTTATCAATTTGCAAAGGAAAAAATATGTATAATTTTATAGTCTGCTTAGACTTGAGCTAGAATGACTGACCAGTATGTTCGTGGGAGCTCCTGCAAACCTACAGCCCTGACACCTGACCCCTGCTGAAGAAGTGGCCCATGAGATTTTAGGGACCTCTACCCTCAGTAGAGTCAGAGGTTTTCTTTGGAGCTTGAATGATGAGCTCTGTTCCTGACCTCACTCACTCTTTCCCCAGGCATCTGAAGAGAATGTGAAGCAGAACCTGAACTCACAAAAACTTTTGCCAGGCTGGTTACCTGTTCAACAAAGTTAATGAGCAAACATAGCCTGTACATAATGTCTGCTAGCCACTGAGGGAAGTGATAAAAGGACGAGTTCAAATGCCAGGTCCCAAGCAGTTCAAAGTCTTTCTCATGCACTTCAAAATAAGCTAGGCCAGAGGACATGGCCTGTGGTTTCTGAAGAAAACATAGGACTGACTAAAGGAAGGGAAAACAGATGACCTTTTTTTTTCCACTGGACTCTCAAGACCCCATCAAAGGCAGATGGCTCTTTTTCTTTGAGCTGTGCATATTCAGGGACATGGCCTGACAGCAAGAAATTCTCATGCAGTCTTGTGACTAGACTACACAAAAAACTCTGCTAATGGCTGCTTGAGGCAAGAGATGAGAGACAAGAAAGACCCCATGGTCAAGGGAGACACCTAGCCAGAGTATCTTGTTATGTTATACAACACTCATCTTTAGGTATACCTTTCAACTGTCAGTTACCTACAGAAAAGGAGACTTCTGACACTGATGTCCTGCATCACTGATGGAAAGTGCTAAGTTCAGAAAAAGGAGTGTAATTCTATCTTCCAAGGAACCTCTTGCCTGTTTCCTCTCTGTTAAAACAGCAATTTTGCTTTAAATCTTCTAGGAAAGTAGCAGGCCCAGGAGTTCTTGGAAACTCCAGGGAGAAAATCTTTTGCAAAAGAGGAGTCACCTGCCAGAACTAGAAGGATGGAGGGACTGTACCCCAAAGGATGCCCCAGGCTTTCTTGTTATATCCCCAGGGGATAGACTACCCCTAGGGACTTATTTCTGGTAGGGATAGAATTGGCTTTGTTTCTACAAAATGCACATTTTATTTTGTAAAGACTCGTATGATATCTTAGGTCTAGTTTTTATTCATAAACAGAATAGCTCAATATATCTCTGCTTTTCTGATTATGAAGAGTATCCTTTTGTACTTTCATGCTTCACCACATTAGATAATTTATGACCTATCTTTGACTGCAGTCCTCTAGCACTACAGTGTAATTAGGGGCAGGCAGTTCACGCTTCCTCATCCATTGATCTAAGGGGAAAAGGAGTTTCTGGAAGCAAAACTAGGAAGCTGATAAGAATGGAAATGCACACTGTTAATAAATTTGAAAATCAAGATAGGTGTGTGAAAGCATCCACTCAAGAAGATTGGCATACTACTCTGAAGCATATGAAGATAATTTTTGATAAAAATTCAAATATATTATTATTTATTTCTGCTTCTTACTAGAAAGAAGCCGAATTTTCTTATGCAAATCTGTTCTTCCGCTCTTCCTCTCTCCCCTAACCTTCCTTATTCTTCATCTTTTGCCATTCCCTCTTGATTCCCCACCTTCCCTATCTTTTTCCACTCTCCACTTTCTTCCCAGCCCCTTCCTCTCTCTTTTCTTTTCTAGCTGCTGGTGGACAGTGGGTAAGGGGCAGGTGTACACAAGGGGAGAAAAGTCCTGGCATGACAGAGCCCAGTAGTTTTGGTATTCTGAGAGATAAATCAGCCAAGCCATGTATCTGATTTTACAGTTGCTACTGATACAAAATGGGTGCTGAGTAAGTGAACAGTGCCTAGTATTTCAGTCATCCTCTGACATGCGGCTCTGGGCCTTTCCCCAAGAAAGTGCACAGTAAAAGTTTGTTTATTTAACTTCATGTTTTACCTCATCTGCTTGTAATGCTTTTGATGTCTCTACCCCCAAAATCAGGAAGAAGATGGTGCCTTAGTTGCTCTTCTCTCATTGCTGGGACAAATACCTGACGCTCAAAATGAGGGAAGGAAAGGTTTTTTTAGCTCACAGTTACTGGAGGTTTCAGTCCATATTCAGCTGGCTCCAAAGCAGAGTGGCACATGGCAGAGGGCAACCTTTCATGGTGACAGGCAAGAGCCAGAGCTGGGAAAGAGGTAGCAGCAGCTCAGGCATCTAACTTGTCTTCCTACCTTACATTGAAATGCAAATCACCTGCCCCAGGGGAGGGGCAGCACCCATTTCCACAGTAATCAATTACAAATTCCAGAAGCCACGCCCATGACTGCATGAGGCTTTGGGAGGACACCTATACACAAACCATAACAGATGGTAACCACTAGAACATTTGCTCTGATAAAATTTAAAATCCAAGTGTTAAAAAAGCATGCTTAAATTAAAGTGGTTCTTTTCCTCAAAATGTTTAGAAGTTAATGCAAAACTTGGTGCCACATGTTGAATCAGTTGAATTCTAGTTAAGGACCAGCACTAGCAGAACATCGTCTCCTGCTGAAGGCACTATGGCCCTGGGTAGAAGGGTTAGATGTGTTGAGGATGGATGTAGCTCAGTGGGAAAGCACTTGCTTACTATGTGCCAGACCCTCACTGCCAAAAAAAAATTTAAAATGTTGATGCCAATATAGAGATACATGCCTATAATCTAAGTGCTCTGGGAGGCTAAGCTAGGAAGATTGTGAGTTTGAGCCCAACATAGTCAATTTAATGAGACCCTGTCTATAAATAGAGACAGCTGCAGATATAGCTCAGTGCAAAGCCCTGGGTTCAGTCTGCATTGCCCACTGCAAAGTGAGACATGGAGATCATGCTCCCAGGGTAAGATAAAACTTTCGAAGAGAATAAATACTTTAAATTAATAAAAGTGGAAAGTCTATTAATACATATGCTCTAACTCCAATAAATTAAACTTAGTATAAACTAAGATGAACATGATTATTTACTGTGTGTACCCATCCAATATCTGATGAGTGTGCATTGGACACAGCTTTTAGAACAGTGAAACTGAAGCATTCCCTGCTTAATAGAAAGCCTTTACATGCTTACACCAGGACTGTAATTCATATATCTTACTGACGAGTAGCTGGAGCTATCAGTAGTTCATGCATGACTGTCACATGAGGTGGTTTGTACCACTGGTGGTACAAGTGGATCTAATCACTTTTTCAATCTTTTTACTAACAAAATTAATAAAAAGCCACCTAATGGAATAGTCATACGTGTAATACCAGTGGTTCAAGCCAACAGTAATGTGTTAAATCATTCTATATCACACAAACAAATGCTGCTAGATCTTAAACCTCATTAAACCTCATTTTAACTCTGAGCTCTTTATAAGAATGAGCCTCATGTTAATCATGAAAGAATGTTTTCTGTATTGTCAGTTTAGAAAAGAAATTTACCATAACATAGGTACCAACTTTTTTTAAGTTTAGTAAGGAGTTGAATAAAGATTTTTCCAAATCTTGCCGCCAACTAACTCGAATTAGGCACTCAAATAAGTTCAAGCAGAATCAGCAGTTTTCAATTTGAGCAGTTTTATATGTAGCTAAAATCTTAACTTAAAATAATTAGTAATAAAATTCTCTGACTATCCCATGATATCTTGTCATACCAAGACTGTGGTTTTCTGATTTATCTCTTGCATGGCCACACAATTCTGAAAAACCATAGAGGATGCCCAACAGGGAGGCACAAGCCTAGGAAGAGGCACACCGCTGTCCCTGCACCAACTGTGCACAGTAGCAGTGACCTAGATGCCACAACTGGATGCCAGCCAAAGGGGCCAGCTGAGAGGAAGGCCGTGTCCCTGGCAGCTGCATCCTTTTAGGAAACCCTATGACCTACAGCACCTGACTCTAGAGAGGCTGAGAACTTGGCAGATGGATAGAGCATTCACACGTGGGAAGCGGGGTGTGACTGAGCAGGAGACAGCGTGCAAGGGTCTGAGCTCACGCCTGTACCTGCAGACCCCAAGGGCACAGCCTTGTGATGAATGCAGGCCTGAAAGGATAAACCATTGTTCAGTGCAGTGATGGACTGGGAAGTTATCTTCTGAGAGCTGGAACAGCGGTCTGTCTCCTGCAGGGGCTTATTTTTAAACCACAAGTATGTGTCTTTCGGGAACCCAAATGCCAAACAAGAAAACATGATTACTTGAACTAATATGGTTTACAGATGATGAGAGAAATCTAAGGTGGTTCAGGAGCTATTTCCTTTCTGTGTGCTTAAAATAGAGCTTCATGTTCAGGAGCTAAGGCTTTTCTCTATTTCCTTCCCTTCTTTTTTTCTAATAAATTTTGCTAATCTTGCCAAAGAAATTCAAATAAATGTTTACTTTGAGTCGATTTTTCAGTACCCTGATTTTACAGACAGTTACAATTCCCTTCCCACATAATGGACATGCTTCTGTAAAATGTAGAAATCATTTCTTTTTGTAAATTGCTTTACCTTTTAAATGCAAGGAGACAGATGCTATTAAATTGATCCAGTAGCAAAGGATTCCTTTTTTAACGGAAGCCCTCCTGCTGCCCAGACAGACTGTTTATCTGTCCTGTAAATTCACAGTTCCAACCTAAACTCACCCCCTTTATAATCTTTTTATGTAACACCTAGTTGTGCCGTGATTCCTGATACCTCTCTTGTACATGATGGCAAAAGGGGGTAGGAGGAAGTTGCAACCAGGCTTCCTAAGAGGGAGATTAGGACCTTAGAAGGCTTTAGACAAATAGCCAGTGAACAGCATACAGACATGGCACTACCAACTGTGCACAGTCTAAAATGTCCCAATGCTTCCCAACTGCCAGGAATACCATTATCAAGATTACAGTTTCTTGTGTTTTCTAGGCATTTCCTTCTGGTAAGGCTTAATGCAGGACCATTACATAGGAGAGTAGATTTAATCCCATTTCCTTCTCAGGCTTCAAGAACACTGAGGGAATATTTATGTAATAAGATGCAAAGTTGCTATGGAAAATACTATAGCAACCTAACATCTTCCAGAGCCAAGCAGCCATTTGTAACAGCAATCTAAATTTACATTTATTTTAGTGTCATTTTATCGACACTCTTAGTATCTCATTCTGACAGCATGTTAAAATATGTGTTCAGCTTGCATTTGAGCAAAATTAACATAGTGTTGTTAGAATTGAAGTGTGGTTTGTACAACTTCTGGGGGAAATATCAGAATAGGTTTGAAAGAGCTTAGATGAATGAATCTGAGTAAGTTTCTAAGCTTTTATTTTTTCTTCCTGAATATAAGAACAAATTCCTTAGTACCTGTATTTCCTAATTTTCCCTTTTAGTTTGTGAACAGCAAGTAGAAATTTCTATTATGAATAAGAGTTTATTCTTTTCAACATAGCTGTACAGTGCTTATATATGATTCTCTTATAGAAAATACTTTTAGCAAGTCAGTTTATTGCCCACTATATTGCAGCAAGTGTCATTTTTAATATATAAAATTACTTTTTGCCTTAAAAAAAGAAAATATGGAGCAAATGAGTGGATATCCACTCTGGATCATAAGCTTTTACATGAACCTTTGTAAGGTGAAGCTCAAATCTTCATGGGGGGGGAGGGGCAGGGAGTGTGCAGGGGATCACTGAGGTTACCAAAAGAACCTGGTATTAGACCAGACTCCTAAACTTGTTCTAGACTCATTAAAAGTGAGCATGGTGGCAAAACAAAAGATATGGAGGCCAGTTGATAAGAGAAAGATAGTATCTATTGATTTTCTTGTATATTTCTCCATCCAAAATCTTGAAATGTAACTATAATGCTATTAAAGTGGGATATTGGCCAAGAAAATCAGTTACAGGCCTTATTAAAACACACTGCTCCCACCTGCTTAGCACTGTTATGTACTGTTGGCGAAAATCATTGTGCCGATTCTCCTCTGCTTTTAGACATGTAAACACTGCTGATGACATAGAGGTGTTATACCACAGTGTGAGGATGGCTTGTGAAATTCCAGGTGGCCATTTAACTAATGAGTAGAGGAACTAATAAAATGATTACTTTCTTCCTTTTAGGAGAAATTTCAAATGTCATTGTATGATGCCTGTCTTATACTTAGAAGCTGGAAGTTGATGTTTATGTCAATATAAATTATTATTGTAGTAAGCTCTTTCATATCAATGTGGCTTAAAGACTCTTGTGCTTGATTGAATGTCCTTGATACTGGAGAGGGCATAAGTGCTAAAACCTTTCTCACCAGGTTCAGGACACACTCTGTGTGTGTGTGTGTGTGTGTGTGTGTGTGTGTGTGTGACCAGGTTCAGGACACACTCTGTGTGTGTGTGTGTGTGTGTGTGTGTATACTCTGTGAGGAGTTGATTGTAAAAGAAAATTTTATTTAGAATAGCCGCGACTAGCAGAAAAATAGAAAGGCTGATTTCCAAGACAGAATTTGTTAATTGTAGTATTGTAGTCAAGGTATTTCAGGTTCTGCAACCCCTCCTCGTTTCTAGAGCTGCTGTGATCTTAAGGCCTTGGATTTCTACATGGCCTCTGGGTCATTGCTTGAATCAGTTGCCTAAATTTTCAGTTCTCTGAATTACCTTATAGACTTACATGTTTAAAATATTTTTCATTCATTCATTCATTCATTCATTGGAGACAGGATCTTGCTATTTTGTCCAAGCTGGTCTAAACAAGTGCTCTGATCTCAGCCTGGCGAGTAGCTGCTGAGATCACAGGCTTGCCCACCACACCTAAGCTTAAACATGAAAATATTTAACACGAGAGTATTGGTTAATGAATATCCATGAATAGCCTTGAAAACTATGCTGTTTTAGAAGAATTTAGTAGCATGAAAGAATGTTCACAATTTATATGTTAGGAGAAAATCTGTAAGGATGTAGGTCAGAATATCCAGTGAGTAGCTCTAAAAGGTGTGATTGCAAGTGGTTTTTATTTTTATTTCATTAAACATTTCCAAAATCTCTATGATATACATATATATGTATATGTTAATGCTATAATGAAGATTTTTAAATAAAATAGGAGAATCTATGGTAAAATTAATATTGGTTAGGGATTACCAACTAACTATTTCCAATCATTCTGACAAGTCAGAATTTATTGACTTGCTTTTTGCTTTAAAATTAGAGAGTTTCTATATTTAACTTAATATTCTAACCTTCTAAGCCCACTGCATCTTAGAATTTTCCTATTCCAAGGCCCACTCCTATTTGCATAACTTTTAAATGAGAAATCCAGGAAAAAATTCAACTTCTAACATCAGCAGAAATGTAGAGTTCTTACTCAGGTAAGATGTACAACCATGAATCCCTCTGGATATAGAAGAGAACTGGAAATTTTGTATAACTTCTTCTCAGATAAAATGTGTGGCACCGTGTCAGGAAGACATGTTATTTGCCCAAGGGAATAAGTACAAAATCTAGAACTCAATACTAGCTTCCTTCTTTCCAGGCTAATGACCTTTGCCTGATGCCACTGAATTTTATGGGAAAACAACTCCAGTATCTCCCTCAAACGCCATAAGTAGTAGCATCATAAAAGTCAGTAGCCGAGTGAAAATCACACAGCGGTTTTGAATACCTGCTGTGTGCATGGATCCATGATGCTATTTGGGTCACAAGTGACTTCAGATGTTTATTTCTCTAAAATGTGAGTCCAGACAAAGCAAATAGGCCTTTTGCTTAGTCTTCACATAATTTTCAGTATTTTCTGTTAAATGAAAGGCGATTCTCCTCAAAATTAGCAGTGCACCAAGCACACTGTTTTTAAACCCATACTATCAGAAATGCCAGTTTTCCAAAATATTCAGGAAATTGGCACAATCCCTTTTCTAGTTGAATGACATTTATTTCCTCAAAGCAGTGTCTGTAGTTTAGCTTTAGGCATGATGAAAGTCTTTGAAAAAGTAGAACACATTAAGAATGAGCAGTGACATGTCATATGTTTCCCAGTAAACCACACATAGCTTTACCACCTATGTACTTCATCCATTCCCTTACTCTCCAAAATGAAGAGGAGGAAAATAAGAGCATTTCTCTAAGTACCTACTTGACACTTGGTCTAAGATGTAACATCAGTCTGACCTTTGATATCCTGTCCAATTCCCCATTATATCTGCACTCCCAGGGATCAGGGGCGCCTACCCGAAGATCATCAGGTTATTGGCTTGCCATCTGATTTCAAGAGTTATTGAAGTGTCTCTCCCTGTTTCCCTGTTCCCAGGACTTTTCTTTATGAGATGTAATTCTCAGTATATCTTAGAAATAGAAGTCTGGAGAAAGCATCTACAGTAATATCAATCTTATTGAGATTCACAGACTTAGGGAACATTTGATCTGGAAGAGGTCTCAGAAGAAATATGTCTATTCTTCTTCCTCCAGACGTTTGGAAAAAAATTGAATTGTGCTGTTTCCAATAATACTCAAAAGTTTGTATTGGATATTCTGAGGGAGGGATTGTGATTAGAACTTTCAGGTACAACTTAATCTATAAGGAATACTTGGTAAATCTTTTAGAGACAGGCTGAGAGTTTTCATGCTTCTTTCAGTGAATTGCCAATCAGTTGTTTGTGAAATGCTGCCACGTGCAACTGGAATTTTCTAATGCAGTTTATATAACCTCAGCATCCTAAAGCCATCAGAATATTGCCTCCATTCATAAATGCTTTTGCTTGAAAACAATTTGGTTTTCAAAAAGAAGCACTCGGCAAACTTTTGTTTCTATGTCCAAATTCTGTATCAGGTGACCAACAGGACCACTGCTGTCTTTCCCACACAAATGCAAGCATGACCAGATTTTCCAAAATAATAGAACAAATTAGATATTTCTCTATTCTTAGCTCTTTGGCCCTGTGTCATAATACACAGCAGCAATAAAATGAAAACAAATATTCAGTAAGTTCTTACACTATGAGATAGTAAGTGCCTATTTAGGGGAAAAATTAGAAAACAAAGTCTTACAATTTTGAAATTCAATCCTTGATATAAGTGTGTTGCTTGCTGAGGCTATCATCAGTTTTTCTTTACCTAGAATAACATGTGATCAGGAGCCAGACAGCCAGTGCTCACTATTATCTCTAAGTCATTATCAAAAGCTTGCAAGGAAACCCTGTTAGGAAGAACTGTGAAAGCTGAGAATATCTGATAAGTAGGAATTTGTCTACCTGAACACTACCTGCGCTAGAGAGCCTTCTGCATTTGTTTAAAGCTAAACAGGATGATCCTGTGCACACTGGGAGGATCTTCCACCCCACTGCACCCTCATGATCCTTATGGGCCAGCTCAGGGCCTTTTTCTCCCCAAACAGTAAGCACATGCCATTGGATGTACCAGGTGAGTGACAGCTTTTTTGATAAATGGTAGGAAATGAAAACTATGTAGACCTCATTTTTCATCTCTTAAAAGATATTTTGTTTTCCATTTCAGACCAAAAATAGAAAGGAAATATTTGCTGTACATCTCACAGCTGGTATCTGACTCCAAAGCCCTTTTGCTTTCTCCCTTTCCCTTCCTCCTCCCTCATATATGCAATCCATGTCCACTGACTCTGGGGATGACAGGGGCAGTGGGATGCAGAGCAGCATGTCTGGCTTTCCTTCAGGCCATTGTCCCCAGAAGCAGCCCAGAGTGCCCAGCTCCAGCATGCATCCAGGTGGAACCTCCCCTCTAGTTTTGCATCACTTCTCCATATGGAGCCCTTTAGAGGAGGAGGAATGAGACGTTCCTGAGTCACTAACACCCAGAGGAATATGGCACAGTAAAGGACAATGCTGAGAGAAAGAGTAAAGAAGGCAGTGAGCGAACCTTTGAAACTAGGACTCAGTTGAAGGTACTTCAAATGTAAAATATCTCTATTTTCTTAGTAAGTGACAGTTGGAAGGTCCTTCGGCTTTGCAATAGAAATTGATTGCTGACTTTTGTGCTTTCTATAAGACTTAGGCTTGGAAGGAATGTCATAGTGGATACCAGAGCATCAGCACCCTGTTAGCAAAGCGTTTTGTATAAAACTATCCATGACACTTTTTTCTCTCATGTTCAATAAAAAGCTACTAACAAGAGAGCTGCCTTCTCAGAGGAATTCTTTTAACCTTTCAAAAACAAAATATTTCATGCTAATTCCTGCTTAATTGGAAAGAAGTCATTTTTTAAAAATCATTGAATATGGGTTTAAAGTCTTTTCCATCCCTGACCTCTTTAATTTAATAAAGGTCACCTCATAAACTTGCCCAAACAGCTCTATTTCTCAGTTAAAAAAAGAGATAGAGCTGTTTAAAAGCATTTAGTGTCTGATTAATTGTGCTTAACTGGTGCCTCAGCAGAGGTAGGGGCTTTGCAAGGAGTTACTGGTAAAATAGAGCATTGCTACCTGAAAAATTAAACTCATCAGAAACTAAAATCATTGTAATGAGCAAAGCAAAAAATTTTTGTGGGGATATGAGAAAGGTTATCATGCTTAATATAAAAAGGGTTTTAATATCTGAATAACTCTCTGCCTAGGAAAAATTGCTATAATTTAGGCATCCAGACAGTTTATGAAACACATGTACTTTCTCTGCCCAAGGATTTAGAAAAGATGGATGCTGAGTTTGCTGAAGCAGAATTTTGTAGCAAACAAACTCTGAGGATGAAAGGAATTAATGAGAGATTTGTCTGGTAGAAGAATATGTACCAGAGCCATCAGCAAGGATGAAATATCAAGAACTCTGAAAGTAGATCTTTGGCTTCTTTCCATATCCCCGTCCACGTTCCAGGCCTGACGAGGATTACCTAGCTCACTTGATGCACTGTTGGAGAAAGTCACTTGGGTGGTCGAAGTCTGAGGACAGCATTGAGATGGGCCCAGAGAGAATGTGTGTGTCCCCCACAGGAGAGGTTGGACTCCCTGGCCAGAGTGAGCAAAAGTGGTAACTGAGGCAAGGTCAGAGGCACCTAGAAAATCTTAGTTTTCACTGTAGTTGGCAAATGATGTGTCTTCTCTGAGCCTTGGCTTTTATAGCGTTGTCATCAAGCTCATGCCAGTTGTCTCCTTGATGAGATTGTGAGAAATAACCAATTTAAAAGCTGTGTGAAGGCATTTTGCAGATAGCCAGGAACTGTGGCAATGTGTGGGTTTGGTGCTGGTGAGCATTGCACTGATATAACCAAATTGCCTGGGGGAAAGTATGCAAATACCAGTGCCCAGGGCTCAATACCCAGGCTTGTTATTAAAATACTTCCATATTTGCACCCGTGATACATGTGCAAAATGCCTTGGAAATTGGCTTATAGCACAAGGATTAACTGCTGCCAGCAATAGGTGGGAAAGAAGCAAAACAGGTTGAAATAGTGGCATATGAGAATGAGACGGAAATACTGATGCAGACAATAACAGAAGGGCAAAACAAGGAAAAATGCAAAAAAAAACTGCTGAGGTTAGCAGTGAGACCCACAAGGAATTCCATCACCAAGGCTGAGTCAGGCACATCGGGAGTGCCTTCTGTTTCTCTGGGAGAAAGGTGTGTTCGTGGAGAGGCAGGGTGGCCTGACAGAAACAAGATGCAAGCCACAGGCACAGTTGCTACTTCTCTGACTCTAGGAGAACAGCCAAAAACTATTTCCTGTCCATCAGGGGTAAGGGAAGCAGGTATGCTTGGGCATTTGTCAGAGAGAAAACCTTCTCATATCCATCCTCTGGTCTGGGGAGCGTGTGTGCTCAGGAGGTGCCGCTTGCACAAAGAGACTGGTCCAAGGGCTGCTGGTCAACCTTGCTTGGTTCCAGAGGTCCAACCAGTTCCAAATTGTCACGGCAGAAATGTGGCTACAAAGAAATATAGTGTACAACAACACCTTATAGATCAAAAAAATGTCTTTTGAAAATGTGGCCTGCAGGCTTTATGAAAGAATTTAGTCACAGTAAATGTCATCAGAGGAGAGGAAGAAAGAGGTTCCAGAGTACAGCAGATGAGTAGAATAATAGAAGCAGAAGGAGCACAGTAGAAAGCAGAGAAGCCTAAAGGGCCATGTGGGATGTTGAAAGCTGGAGAGAAAGTCCTTTTACCAAGAAAGAAATGGTTTGCAAAGTACTGAGAGAGCACCAACAGGATGAAAGGAGTGACAGGACTGCAAGAAAGAGATGAGGAAAGTGTTAGGAAATGGGAATTCACTCCCTAAAAGCTGAGGACACAGTACTGAGATGGCAGCATGCCCCCCAGGGACTGTTCCAACTGGGACTGTCCCCATGGTATGCTGTGACTCTAAGGAGGCAAGATGATTCCCAGGTACCACATGACTGGAAGAGACCAGTCTCCCCATGACAGCCACAGGGGAAACCTAAGACTCTGGGCCCATGGACCACCCCACCAGGCAGGGCTGGGCTTGTTTGGAAGAAGGTATTATACTTCTGTGAGAGAGAGGGAGAGGGAAAGTGAAGAGAGAAGGGTATACAGCAGGGGAATCCAAATATTTCTTCTTGAGCAAAAAATTCCTATAAGAGATTAGAAGTGATCATTTCTTAAAAAAATGGGAAACAGGTTGAAAATTGAGAACAGTGATGTTTTATTGCAGAGTGGGAAGAAAATGAAAAAATTATCCCGGCAAGAATTACTGTTTAGAGGCTGGCCAAATAGCTCAGTGGATAAAGTATCTGCAAGAAGGCATAGGGGCTGGGAGTTCGATCCCTGGGCTTGCCCTACCAGCTCCACTCCTGAGGCACACTGAGACAGCAGTTGAGACTGGGCATGGTGGCATGTGCCTATAGTCCCAACTCTTGGGAGGCTGTAAACAGGCAGATCACTATGAGTCCAATCTAGTAGTGAGACCCTGAGCACCTTGTAGACCCTTCTGTAAAATTAAAAAAAAAAAAAATAGCTGTTTATAGCCCCTGTATTTGGATAACACTTCTGGTCAGAGTGAAGTCAGGAAAGCAGGACTTTATAATGAAGAACCTCCACCTCAGGGGAGATGCGCTGCCCCTGAGGGAAGTGGCCTGTCCTGGGGAGAGGCCCTCTTTTCACACCCATTTTTGTTTTGTGATCTGTCTTGGTCACATCAAAGCTGAATGCACTAAGAAAATAATCTTTAAAGCCATCAGAGACTGGTCCAAGGGCTGCTGGTTAAAGGAAAGTTAATAATAATAATTAATAATAATAGTAATAGTAAACCTAGGGATGAGAGTGAAGAGGAAAATTGAAATCTAATCAGAAGAGTTAATGGAAAAAATAAAATGGACCCCTCCTATTATGTCCCTGGCATTGGACCTCTGCAAAAAAGCTAGCTCTTCTACCCCACCCACCTCTGCTCCTGGTCCTGCCCAGGCTGTCCGTGTACCTCCTCTTAGAACTTGCTGGGTCTTTAATAAAGCAGTTTCCAACTTCTGTGGCAACTGAACTTTTGTGTGTGGCATCCAACTTCCCTATATGGGAGCCTCACCTGGAGGGTGGGCCCAGCCACTGCTGCTTCATGAAAGCTCTCTACCAGCTTGTCCCCTTTTTGCTGCTGCCATGACCCATTCTCTTGGCTTGCACCAGGCCCCCATCTAGGCTATGGGCCTTGGAAGTCAGGTCACAGAGATTGAGTGCTGGGCTGGGTGCCCAGCTATGGGCCAGAGCCACACTCTCCCAGTTTCCCAGGATCTCTCACAGCATCTGTCACTATTTCTTAATACAGATTCCACCTGATAGGGGAAGAAGTGAACATGCTTCTTTTTATTGCTTTTTGCCTCTGAAGAAAAGGGACTGGATGGGGGAGGTATCAGAATATATCTGTGTAAGTGGAAAAGTGATAAGGCATAATGTGAATCTCAATAGTGTCACCTCACACACTTGCCACATGCAGACTTCCTCATTTTTACGAGCTGCGCTGGGGGAGGGATAGAGATTTTTTTTTTTGCTTGAGTCGCCTGCTGCCAGTGGTGCCTCCAGACTCACATTTAAGCCATTATAATAACAGCTCTATCTTACCTGCAATCTCCAAATTACCCTTATTCCACTGGCCTCACACAAAGGTGGAAATAGATACTGCCTTGTGTGTCTGTTTAGCTCTCCCTAATAATAGCTAATGTGCAGACTATAATACACACCGCAAACATAAAATGTTATGTCAATGCTAAGTTTGTAATAATAATAATCCTGCAAAAATGTAGCAGAAGGAATTTCCATGAGCAATTTGAAGAAGATTGCTGCTTCAGTAGGGATACAAGTGTTACTGAAAAAATAGATCAATTGTATTTTGTTGGCACCATAAAAGGCTATATAACAGAAGACTGGCTGTTCAGTGGCTCTCCCACAACCCTTTACAGCTCTGTGCCTGGCCACTGGGAGGCACCACTAGTGATAGCAACCTGAAGTTCCAAATCTTTCACATAGTCTTCTGAGACAGGTCTGATCTTTGCTAGGAGTCTGCACTATAGGATATCAGAGTCACAGGAAACAGAATCTTAGAACAGCACAAGAATAGTGAGTTCCTGTGGATGGGCAAAATTCTACCTTGGTTCTTCAGAAGCCCTGAGATCAGCATGAGTCTCTGACATAACACCCTGAAGGAAGCCTTATTACAACCAAGGTTTACAAGCTCAGGGATTGGTGGGAATAGTCCTGGCCATGTGCCGCAGGCCCTGCAGCCAGCAGAGTCCTGAGAGGGGGCAACAGGAGATCAAGAAAAACAAGACACATAATAAAAAGAAAGCCAGAACTGGGTGGGACCTGACCCGCCTGACGGAGAGGCAGTGACAATCCAGAGAGGTCTGCACCTTCATTTATACACAGCCAAAAGAGGGGAAGCCACAGCAGGGCTGAAAGTGCAAGGTCTCAGTATTTTGCTGAGAATACTGAAGGCAAAGCATTCTCAAAGCTTTTTGTGCTGTAGTCAACAGGAGAGAAGCACCAGGGCCAGGCACCTGCTGGGCTGGCCCCAACAACTTCTTCATATGGCTGGCTTCTGGAACTCCAAGTTCTCAGAGCTGGCCTTGATTGAGCCCTAAATGTGTGGTTGATCTCCATCTCAGCCTCTTTCTAGCCATCTTAGAGAAAGAGGCCAAAGAGATAACCCTTCCCAAGTAGTTCCAGTTAGGCCTGCAGAATTCAGTGCAATGAGTTTAATTTTCATGTGGGCCACCCCAAATTTCTCATGCAAAAAATGTATTTACTTTAAAATATCTTTAGGGCTGAGAGATAGCACAGTGGATTTGGGCAAGCCAGGGACTTGGGTTCAATCCCCAGTACCACATGCCATACCGGCCCCACCCCCAGGCGGCCGCCGAGACTGAGCAAGGTGGTGAGCATCTGTAATCCCAGCATTGGGGGCTGAGGAGGCTGAATACAGGAGAATCACTACAAGTCCTAGCTATATAGTGAGACCCTATATACCAAATACATTTAAAAAAGAAATAAATAAAATAGCTTTAGTCCCTCCATTTTCATAACAGAACTGGAAAGGGAATTTTTCAGCTCTGCTAGGAGCTATAGTAAGGTCCTTGTTTTCTTCTTCAAGCTGCAGCTTGCCCAGTGACCTCTCCCACCCTGACTGTATCATACCTGGGAAAATAGTTCTAAATCACACCTGTGCCTCTACCCTATTGTGCCACCTCGGTCTCTCTAAATTCAGTTCCATCACCTGTGAAATAGAAATAATAATCATTTATATTCACTGTGTCATGTTTTTTGGGAGTCAAGGGTGACAGAGGTTGTGTAATGCTGTGCTTAGCACAATGCCGAGTGCATGACTTTGTTAGTTATCACCATCACTCTTAATATGACCACTAAAGTCACTGGGAGAAAACAGGACAAGGAAAACAATGGTAATGACATTTTATGCAAGGCAACCCCTGAATATACAAGGTGGTACTGAGAAGAGTGAGGCAGGGCTGGATCCTGGGCACAGAGAGGGGACAGGGTTGCTTTCACAGGTGCAGTGCAGGAGCCATGATATGAAACCTAAATAACGAGCTGAGTATGTGGTTTCTTCAGAAGGATTTGTCCAAGCTAGCCATAGCCCTCGTTCAGGGAGCAGGGTTGAGGAGAGCAGTGGGGACATGGAGGAACCCAGATGCTGGGGCTCTGTGCCACACAGGAACTGGAAACCCTGGGGCTACAGCCCAGAAATATCTGTGTCAGTCTACCCACAAGATTCGCGTTTGAAGAACACTTGGTCAGAGTACCACCAGCTGCTTGTAAGTTCCAGATTTTGAGTGGCTTAACCAAAGAAAAACGCTTATTTCTGGGTCACAAAGCAGTCAGGCATCTTTCCTCTGAGTAACTCACAGACTCACACCTTTTCAGGCCCCAGAAATAGGGATTATACAGAGAGTATTCATTACTGTCACATGCCCCTCGGGAGAACTTATCACCTGGAAACCTCTAGGCTAGTCACCTCTTGGGAGCACTGTGGTACTGTGCAAAGAAAACCATGCGTGTGTATACACAGCATGATCTCTCTACCACAGAGTAACATCTGAAAACCTTGGACACCCCAGAAGATTCAGAGTTCAGAGAGGCCAGTGGGCCTCTAGTCGAAAGTGCCCTCTAGTCACTGGACCATAACTACAGCTCTGTCACATAAGAGACCAGAGCAACGGATGGTGGAGTAAGGCCCTGATGGCATACAGCCACTGTGGTGTTATCCTCCAGGCCTTCAGCCTGTTATTGTCCTCTTTTCTGGACCTGTCTATACAAGTCTCTGCCTGAGTGCCAGCCTATAAAATCCATTAAAATAAATTTCCTCTGCAAATGGGAAGAAAATATACAATCTAGCAGGCCCTTCTGAGCATTCCAGGAGAATAGCTTGAAAAGTAGAGGGAGAATGCGAAACAGCATTCATCAAAGCTGCAAT
>PVKN010017713.1:0-17198 GCA_004027915.1 Capromys pilorides
AAAAAAAAAAAAAAAAAAAAAAAAAAAAAAAAAAAAAGACTAGCCAGATAGCTCAGCAGATTAAAGCACCTGCTCAGGCAGATGCAGGGCCTGGAGGGTGATCCTCAGTGTGCTGTGCCACCCCCCACCTCCGTGCTGAGATGGAGATGGAGACTGGGCGTGGTGGTACACATCTGTAGTCCCAGCACTTGGGAGGCTGAAAAACAGGAGGATCACTAGTTCAATCTGTGTAGAGAAACCCTGTAGACCCTAAATACATAAAAAGAAAAAAAAAAAAAAAAAAAAGAATGGCTAACACATAGGCACAGATCTTCAGCAGGAAGCACTGGGGAGACTGGAGTACCGGGCCTGCATTTTGGCTGGCACATTTGCTGAGGAGGACCACATGTATTTACCAAGACCTAGCAATTACAGATTTTAGTAAGATAGAAATCTTATCCAGTGTTTTCTCTCAGAAGTTTATGAGTAGAAATCAGCAACACATACCAAAACTGATCCTTAGTGGAGTGTGTACTTGGGGTAGATGGAGAATGTGAATCAGTAATCTGTCCTACCAGCCTGTTGAAGGAAGACCTCCATTACAGAGCTAATGCTGATGAGCCACATCTAATACTGATGAAGTACACACCATACATAGTATAGTTCTCATGGCAGCTGGCAGGGAAGGAAACTACAAGGCAGTTGGGAAGTGCTGTAGGTACCTGGTAGGGAGGACACCAGGATAGGTGATGTTCACTGCATGAGTGGCTCCTATGCACACATGGAAAAGTCTTTTTTTAAAAAATGTATTTAGTACAGGCTCTCACTTTGTAGATTGGACTCGAGGTGATTCTCCTGTTTTCGGCCTCCTAAGTGCTAGGATTACAGGTGTGAGCCACCATGCCCAGTCTCAGTGGCTGTCGCAGTGCGCCCTAGGGGGCAGGACCAGCACGACATGCTGAGGATTGAATCCCAACTGCTGCATTCTGCCTAAGCAGGTGCTTTAGTCTGCTGAGCTGTCTGGATGGCCCTTAAAAAGTCTTAACACAACTTTCAGCATCAGGAAGCATTTCATCCAGGTCAGGGTGAGGTTTTTTTTTTCTTGTTATATTTAGTACAGAGCAGGTTTGCAGGTTAGCTCAGGTGCTTAGAGCACCTGCTTGGGCAAACTCAGGTGCAGCAGACTGCAGTTTGATCCCCAGCTTCACATGTAGCAACAGATACCCACCCTAAGGCAGCTGCTTGAGCCAACCAAGAAAAAAAGAATCCTTTAGTGTAGGGTCCTCAGGGTCTCATTACATAGACTGAACTCGTAGTGATCCACCTGTGTTCAGCCTCCCAAGATCTGGGATTACAGGCATGCACCACCACGCCCAGTCTCAATCACGATCTCTGTGTGCCCCAGGGCGCATGCCAAGGGATCAAACTCTGGCTGCTGTATATGCCTAAACAGGTGCTTTAATCTGCTGAGCTATTTGGCCTGCCCAGGTGAGGGTGAGTTAGTAAACATAAAAGCAAATCTCTGTGCTAGGTTTTTAGCCTGTCCTTGTCACCATTTCTGCAGTCCACATGCCAACTTTTATTAAAGGGACGCTGATGGTAACTTAGGCCTAGAGTGATCTAGGACTCAAGAAAGACTTTCTGATAACCACAACAGAGGGGAAGGAGATACTCTGTGAATAAGAAAGCTGAGACTGGCCCAGCAGGATGTGTACTTTAAAAAAAAAAAGCTCATCCCAGCACTTGGGAGGTTGAGGCAGGAGGACCGGTGCGAGTTCGAGACCATCCTGGGCTACAAAAGTGAGCTCAAGGCCAGCCTACACTGCATAATGAGACCCTGTATCAAAAAGACCAAAAGAAAAAAAAAAACAAAACCTCAACCAGTCAAGGAAAAAGGGGTGATGATCAGGGTGCACCCTGGGCATGGAGCCTGCCACTGAGGAGGAATGGACCCTGTTGATCCTTCCTGGCTCATCTAAGCGTGCAAAGAACAGGGCCATGCAGCCAGAGGGGGTAAGACTCACTGGTGAGGGTGGCATCTAGGCAGAAAGGTCCCAGCCCCTGTAAAAGGGGTCTGAGGACTCTATTCCCAGCAGCTATTCGCCCAAGAGGAGCTATTCCCTCAAGAGGAGCTATTCCTTTGGGAATCTGAACCAGAGAAATGTTAGGTAGGAGGGCTATCTCCTCTGCTGGATCCAGGATACCAGGAGGGAGGTCCAGCCTGAGAGGTGCTGTTTTCCACACACATGGGGACTACCGTCCTATATGAGTGCTACACAGCCTACCAGCTCAGAGTCTGGCTCCATGATGGGGAGGATCTTCCCATGCAGGGGTTGGTGAGTAGGCCCATGAAGCACAGGACACCTGGACTTCCCTAACCTCACTGGTGAGAGGACCTCACCACCCTAAATGCAGGGAAGAAGGCAGAAGCTGTGTATGGCCTATCCACTGTCCCCCCATGGTGGTTGGCAGTGGCAGCATGTGCAGACACACCTCGTGGGTAGGCTAGCTCTCCCTACCACCATGCTGTGTACAGGGTTCCAGAACCACGGATCAGAACTTTCAGCCAGGAGTGGCTGCTCCCAGACTGCAGGTAGTACACAGCAGGTACTTGAGGTACACAGATCTCCATGGAGGCCAGGGTGGGGTAGGGGAGCCCCAGTTCCCAGACCCTTTGAAGTTATGTGGGCAGGGCTGGCAGATCCTCTGGGATGCTCAGATTATGTGACAGCATTCATTCATAAACATGGGGAAAACATAGATCATGCTTAACCTTGATAGAAAAATAAGCTACAATTAGATTGCTAGGTCATCTCTCTTAGTATCTTTTTTTTTTTTTTTAAATTTTAGATACAGGGTCTTGTTATGTAGCTCAGACTTGTAGTGATCCATTTGTCCTTGCCTCTCCAGCACTGGGATTATAGGCATGTGCCACCACATCTGGTTTTGGGGCTGGCATGGCAGGCAGTACTGGGGGTTGAATCTGTGTTCTCGTACTTGCCAAACAGGTGTTTATGCCACTGAGCTATGTCCCCTGCCCAGTATCTTAATATCTTAACAACAGTGTGCTTGTAATCCCAGCACTCTGGAAACCTGAGGAAGGTGGTTTGCAAGTTCAAGCTCATTTAGTGAGACTCTGTCTCAAAATAAGAAAAAATATTGGGGCTGGGGATGTAGCTCAGTTTGAAGGCTTCACATATAGCTACCAGGACTAGAAAAAAAGGACAAAAACAAAGCAAAATAGTAAAGAAACTAAAAATAAAAACTTTAGTATGATTATAAACCATAAAGTCAGAACTACACCCATTTGGTGGCTTTGGAAGCATCTTTGAAAAGCCAGGTAGCCCCTCTAAACAGTGGAGCAGTGACAAGAACTAGAGCTGCAAAAGGACAGGTGTGGAGGGCTACAGGAAACAACTGAGGCCTGTTGTTCTCCCTGCTCAAGACTCCATAACCAGGCCTCCCAGTCACTGAGTGCTCGCACCTGCATGTGTGCATAGGAACTGAGTCCTGAGTCTCTGTCCACATGCATGTCCACAGTGTGACAGAGGAGGGATGGTGTGGAATGATGTGGGGGCCAGGGGCAGCTTTCCTCTCATGTAGCGTACTGTGCCAAGTGACTCCAAGATGGTGTTCAGGTAGGGTAGCTTCAGCTCAGGAGGCTAGGTGGGGAAGACAGGGGCCTATGGCCTTCCTGTGTAGCAGCTGCACCCCCATTCCCACCCCCACCCCAGCTCTCTAGGATTAGATTTAATTCCCAGGACAGCAACATCCCAGTGAAGTGCTGCAACTTCAGTCTGCAGATGGTCTTTAATCCCGAAAATCTCACAGCCCCTGGCCTCATTTAATTTAATTCTAATGGGTTTCATTTGTTTTTATTTCAATGTATGTGATGAAGAAAAAACATGGATCTCTGTGTGAAAAACAAGCTCATTATCTTTGCACACCAAAATACAAATGCAGATTTGTGACACATTTATAATTCTTCCAGGCAAAATAATTTATAAGTCCCCCAGACTGGTTGTTCAAATTCTCAAGGTAGTATCCTGATTCGACAAAGCTCACACAAACTGTTTGTTCCCAGAAGAATTTAGTAGGACCCACCTTGAGAATTTGAACAAGCTGCCAGAGCCTGGATGGGGAGATAGGACCTAGGGCTCTGAAATGTGGAGAGAGGATGGGTTGAGCCAACCTGGGCCCATAGTCCACATGCCAGAAGGGCTGGTTTCCTTCCTAGCCCTGCCTGTGTGAGCCCCATACTGTAAGTCCTGATGTTATAGTGCAGGCATTAGCTAAGATGGCATGATCTGAAACACATAGATTGTCACACAGCCGCTCATACCACATGCCCTCTAACACATGACCTAAAGCATTCTACTTCAGAGCAAGGTATCTAGGTCAAATGCCAAGCAGCAGCTTCATTGCTCTCATGGTGGGCCCAGCATGGTCCCTAGCTGCCATTCCAAGTGCTGCCTCTGCCTCTTCAACTCCCTGAAATTCATATACTGTACCAGCCTCTGACACACAGATGTCTCTGAGATATGTACCTACTCAACTCAACACCCTGCATCTCAGTGGAATGTGGCTTCATGGTGTGAAGGTAATCACAGCCACTGGCCCCTTGTCCTACTGATGGTGTTGTCTGCTCCCTGTGTGGGGCTGAGGAATGTAGCCCCTGTGTCTTAGAGGGTGTGTGTGTGTGAGGCCACAGTGAGACTGTGTCCTGAGGTGGCTGTTGTAGGCATCCTTTTTCTGTCTCTTAAAAATCACAAAGTTGCAAATATCCCAGATCTCCATACACACATGGGGGCTTGCTAAGGATTCTTTATGGAGAACTGCATGGTCAAGGGCACTCACATCTAAAAAGCTGGCAGATGTGACAAAAGGTCGTCCATATAGCTGCCCACTCCACATGTCCCTAAGCCCAAGTGGTACAGGCTTCACATGCTGCTCCTGCCCCCTGGATGTCTGCAGTTCATTCACATTCTGTATTTCCTAGAACTGCCTGTGTATGTGGCCACTATCTCCATGCTGGTTCTGTGGCTTGTCACCATGTGGTAATTACTTTGTTGGAGGCACAACTTCTCAGGTGAAAGCTGGAGCCTGCTCAATGCCTTCTAGGTTTGAAGTGTGCCCTCCTCAAAAGAAATTACTTTCAAAAATAGAAATAGGACTTCTACACCTTAGGATTTCTATACCTTTGTGACTCCATCTCAAATACGTCTATGTTTGATATAAACTAAAGTTCAGAATTCAGCATTTTCAATAGTTATCTACCTGACCCAACATTGTCAGTGGATGTTTCATTCACTCCTAGTGACTTCAATGCCACTTTGATTAAAGCAAAGCAAAGCAAAGCAAAGCAAAGCAAAGCAAAGCAAAGCAAAGCAAAGCAAAGTAAAGCAAAGCAAAGCAGCTCCATCTTTCCTCCATCCCCATTCTTGTCTGTCTTATTCACTCTCCCTGAAAGTATGTTCTACATGGGTTTCTTTTCTTCCACTTTCAGTCTCTTGATTGTTTTTAATGACTACGACTTCTCAAAGTTTAGCATGGGGGTACACATGCAGGAGATAAGCAGAGAAGAGGGGGAAGGATGGGGTGAGAGGTATAGGCAGGGGAAGGGTGTGGCAGGTACCTTTGGATTTGCTCTGAGGTTCCATTCATCTGTATCATCATGATCAGTGAACAGATCTATATCTGGGGCTGGCCCTTACAGTCCCAGTTGGGCCTCTCCAGGGCTCGTCCTAGGCCCTGCCAGATCCCTTCCCAGTCAGGCTCTCTCCTTTTTGAGACCACTTGCTGTCCTTTTCCTCTTTTGACCCCCTCTCCATGGAACAGTCTTAAAATACGCCTCCTATAGTCCTCTATCAGTGAAAGTCAGTGTGTACTACATCTTTCCTCCTAGGTACTGGCCTTGGCTCTGAGGTTGCTTCTTTCTACATCTTTCTTTCCTGATCTTACTCAGCTCTTTGATCCAGCAGAGGCCCATGGGGGAAGCTTGTGTCCTCTGCTATCAAGAGGCCCTGGCCATAGGTAATACATGGCCACATGTATTACCACAGGTATACATAGCTCAGGCCCGTCTGATTATATCTGACCTGTTGATCATGGAGTGACCTGTTACTCAACCACAACTCCAGCTACTCCAGGGCTCCATGTGAACATTCAAGCGTTCATTCTTCTACAGCCATGTTGGTGGTCCTCACACTTATAGACTGTCCAAGACCACACTGTAGCCAAGCTCCACACTCCAGAGTTCTCAGGAGGTAACCACTGGTTGCCCACAAGGGACCACTTGTGAGCAACCAGAGATTCATGTATTTTCATCAATAATGTGTGGCTGAGATGTAGAGAGCAGAATCCTGCAGCTCTTCAGCTGACCTGGAGTGCTCAGCGGATATTGCTGATCCCACCAGTTTTGCCATGCATAGCCTATCACCAAGTCCCAGTATGACTTCCTCAGGTTCCAGCCAAAGGATGCTCTGACTCCAAATCTTTTCAGGCCCTCTCAACTGGCAAAAGAATGCTTTATTAAGGCTTCTGGATTCTCTAACCAAGGTCCAGCAGTCCCCTGAAATAAGACACCCCACACACAGGAAGCATGGGGCACAGAGACAGAGTAGCCTTGCCTAAGAGACCACTAGGCCCAACTCCACCCGGACCCTTCTGCTCCCAGATGAAAAAAGCTGAGTACAATGAGGGTGAAAAACACAAGAAAGACTGTGCTATGGTGGGGCAAGTGGACACCCTTGTGTCTGTGAGAAGCCTGAGGGAGGAGGCAGAACACCAAGGGGACATCCAGCTGTGTAAGGATCTATTCTTCTGCCAGCACCAAGAAACACAGCCCCATTGCTCTGCAGTTGGTATGTTTGACACATACTTCATTATCAAGAAAGGGAAAAGAAGGAACCAGCCTTGCCTTGCAGGGCAATTTTATTTCTGAAGTCAGCAGCACAAATTTTCCCTTTGAAGACAATTCAGGTTAATACGTATGTTCATCATGGTAGCCATGGTACCTCTGTCTTGCTATTATGTGCCCTGTCTGTGAGCTTAGGTTAAGCCCAGTCACTGGGACACATGATAGGCATAAGCAAGGGAAACAATGGGCAAAGGAGGCATTCTAACCATAAATATACAAAACAATGAAAATTTCTACCCTGGGCCAGGGATATAGCTCAGCAGCGTACGAGCCTGTGTGGCAATTGAAATTTCCCGAGTTTCATCTCTGGTACTGCCAAAAAAACAAAAAAAAAAAAGGAAACAAAGAAAAAAAAATTATCCTATTTTAATGGACTATTAGAAAAGTTCCCTTCTCCAAACTGGATATTACAAACTGGTCATCTATGCTACTGCCCATGCAGGGCATCTCCACAGCTGTGCTCTTGGGAGAGGAAACCCTCTCCTGTTATCACTGGACGTGTGCTATCCCACAGCACTAAAATGTAGAACTGTTCATAGTCAGAAATGTTTACATTCATTTCTATGCTCCTTATTCACCACGGATAATTGGTTAAAACAAACTTGAAGTATTTTATCTCCAAAGGCAAAATCTGTTCCCTGATGGAACACACTCAGATAAAATCTCACTGTCTTTGGGTCTGGAAAATTATTTCTAGAACATCTTCTAACAACACAAATAGGAGCATGGAATCTGTCTGAGTGTGGTTCCAACAGATACCACAGACAGGTTCTATTGTACTCACCAATGGACAGTCTAGTGCAACATTCAAATTCACTTATATGACAGGCAAAAATATAGTTTTGCTATTTATAAGCTGCAAGACTCACTATAGTTTTACAAACATCTGAAAAAATTTATGCATTTCACCTGTTTTATCAGAAAGGAATCACACTCAATGGCTCTCTAGAGATAAAAGATTCAGTTACATCCCAACACTAACACCTCATTTCAAGTGTGAGTCCTCTGCATGCCAGTGATCTGTGTCCAGCCTATGCTTATATCTAGGTTTCACAGTGCTCTCTCTGCTTGTTCCTGAGGTCACTATCTCCAGAAAGGCAGTACCAAGTGCTTGTTGAACTGGACCACTCTGGGCCCCATTTTTGAGGACGACCCACAGTACACAGGTAGGATTATATCACTGACCCTGTCTGGCATCTTTGACAAGCATCCCTGTTTTTCTGTAAATAGTACCACTTTAACAGTAAAGAGACCAAGATGATATCAATCCTTCACAGGAACCATCTTATTAAAGCAGAGGACCCAACATGAGCGTTGTACTTGTAAGTGCCGGAACTGCTCGTACTCACACCAGTCCTGTTCCTCATCACCAGCAAGAGCCATATGCACTGCTCCCGCAGTCTCTCAGCCTTCCTGAAGCCCACACATATGTAAATCCTACCTGTCCTGCCATGATGCTTGGGCTCTGAGCTCAGGCTTGATCTGTCTTCCTTGTAGTCTGCCTCAGCTACCTGTCCTACTCCAAGGACCCCTCACTAGTGCCCCAGAGTTCCCTTACCTCAGAACAAAGCAGCCTGTGAGGTTAGGAGAATCGGCTGGATATGGGTACCAGACAGCTGGCCACGCTCCCTGTTTAGAGAAGATGAAACACTAAAGGAGAAAAATTAGAGGGATGTTTTGTTCTCCACCGAAGGAGGCCACCCATCCCATTGGCCTGGGGTGGGAAACCGCGTGACATGGCCTGGCACATGTGACCTACTTTTCGCCTAGCTCCCCTTGTGCCCTTGGAGGGGCAACCAGTGCTTGTGGGCTGTCATTTCAGTGGCTCCTTCCCCCACAAGGCAGCTGAGCAAGCCAGTGTGCCTGTAAGACATACGCCACACTGTTAAGCCTGGGTGGGCGGGGGGGGGGGGGGTCAGCCAGCATTAATCCACATGCAACTCTTTGTATCAGCTGTCGCTGCTGCTGTGGACTGTCAGCCCCGGATGGCTAAGGCAAGAGGCTGGTCCCTTCCCATCCACTGCAGGGCGGACCAGGGCGTGCTGGAGATGTACACATAAGTCCATATGGAACTGAAAAGGAAGCACCCACAATAGCACAGTCCAGAACTTCTGTCCTTCTTCATTTCTAATTTGATCTAATCTTTCCAAGAAGCAAGCTTATGCATAAGCTCCAAATCCGATGAGTGAGATGCATCCTCAAGAGCAGTCCAGATGCAGGCTGTGCTGACCCAGGCTCTAAGCCTCAAGCAACGGAGGTGAAAGGAGGGAGATCACATATGCCGGTCCACCTGCAAACAGGGCAGGATAGCTGCCCTCCTGCTCTAGCGGGTGTTCAGACAGCACCTTTCTCTCAGAATCCTACAGGAAGATGATCCATACACTCAAAGGCAAGAAGGCTGAATGCAGAGAGGAGGAGCTATGGCTGTGTAGGAAGGCAGCTGCATTGGGCCTAAGGAATTGGCCGCAGTGGCCCCTGGCAGCTGCTCTCACTTTCCAACACCCACCAAAGCAGAGAGAAAGTGAAGCCCTGCAGTCCACAATCAGCCTGACAGTATATAACATGAAAAAATTAAAATGACATAAAATAATGTGTTCAATACAGGGGAAAAAACTCATAACTAATTGTCTCCCAGAAAGACCATTGCTCTATGATGCTAAGAAGTCAGCCTGTGAAAACTGTTGTCCATTTATTAACTCTTTGTGTTAGCAAAAACAGGACCTACCCATGTTTGTCCTTTCACATTTCTAATGATACACCAAACATTTTCCTATATTAATATATTTGATCTTAATGGTGATTGAATGGTATTTCATTTTGTATACAATATTTATGTATTATACTTTAAGAGCTTTTATGAATAAGATTGTAACTAGTCTGCAATAATTGAAAATGTCAAGGCTTTTTTTTTTTTTGGTCTTTTTGAGACAGGGTCTCGCTATGCAGTTCAGGCTGGCCTTGAGCTCACTTTTGTAGTGTCAAGGCATTTTTGCACTGTTAAATTAAATAATATTTTGATGATTGCTAAGGTGTAGGTGTATATTGCCCCCAAAAGTTGCATATTGAAACTTAGCCCTCATTTATAGTAGTACTGAGAATAGGGCCCGAAAAGGTGCTGTGGGACAGGCAAATGTGCACAGACAGGCACTCACTGGAACCAGTATGGGCCACTCTCCCCTTCCACCTCTCCTTCCACATGAGAATCAGCGTTTGGCCCTCCAGAGGACATGAAATTCAAGGTCCCATCTAGAAGCAGTGACAAGCTTTCTCTAGATTCAGAGCCTGCTGGCAGCTTGTCCTTGAATTTCAAAACTATAGAACTATGAGCAATATATATGCTGCTTATAGTTTGTATCATCCAGAGTATTTTGCTATAGCAGAAGCAATGAACCAGAATGGTACTTTGGGTGGACCTCTTTTTGTCCTCTCTGGAATCTGTATTTGTAACAGTGTAATGTCTAGGTCAACAGCTACACAAAGTTGATACTTCTGCTGCACAGTGATGAGTCACCAGCTAGGGGCCTTCTGTTTCAATCCAGTCTAATAAGCTTAGTCCTCAGAGCCAGGCTGTGGGTCCACATTGAGTGGAAAGGAAGGAGTGGGCTTCAGGATTACCTTATGATGTCTGGTCCTGTTGCTGCATCCACTGTGCAACTGCTATGGCTGAGGTCTGATGGTCTGGTTGTGATGGAGAAGGCAGTGGACCAACATCAACATGGCTCAGGGTCACCAAGCTCAGGATCCAGTCCCAGGCCAGTGAGGGTTATGTTCTTTCTGCCAGTGCATGGAAGGACTGGACACTGGCCTGTGGTCTGGTGTGGGCAGCCCTGCGGTGATGGTAACAAAGTAGTCCAGAAGGGGGCTGGCCAGATAGCTTAGTGGACTAAAGCACCTGCTTAGGCAGAGCACAGCGGCTGGGGTTCGATCCCTGGTGTGCTGCGCCGGCCCCACCCATGGGTTGCGCTAAGATGGTGATTGAGATCAGGCATAGTAGCATGTGTCTGTAATCTCAGCACTTGGGAGGCGAAAAACAGGAGAATCACTACGAGTTCAAACTGTAGTGAGACCCTGTAGACCCTGTCCCAAATACAGAAAAAGAAAAAAAAAAAGTAAGCCAGTAGGAATAGTAAGAACTGGCATAGAGGACCTGGCCACTGGTGAGAGAAGAGACAAGTGGGAGCCACAAGCAGATTTGCTACAGGCAGTCATTGTCACCTTCTGCATGTGGTAGGAGGCAGCAGGGAGCTGGCAGAGGAGACTGAGTAGGGACCATACTTCTCAGGTGGAAGGTCAGGAGGCTCAGGTTGTTCTATGAAGAGGAACAGCCCAGGGGGAGGAGGGGATCTGGGATCTGGAACCTAGAAACTGAGAAGCCTGTATCTCCTACAAGAGGAGCTGCTGGTGCTGGCCCGGCCCTGAGTGGTCAAAGCATTAGGGATGTAGGCCAAGTGGCCTGTCATCTACAGGAGTTGGAGGATACCAACTGCACCTCTGTGAATCACCTTGGAGGAGAGATGGAGGGTAAGGAAGGACCACAAGACAGCATCACATATCATAGGAGCTATTGCTGGGGTTCCAGCCTGACCTTGTCCTGACTCCGTGTGCCCCTTCACACCCTTGGCTATCTTCTTCTCATTCTGTTTCCCAGAAAAGCAGACTGGGGTTCAGGCTTAAGGAAGGCTGCAGTAGTTGTGTGCAATTCTTAGACTCTCTGGGGAAGGTGTTTTGTTTCTTTTTCCATATATTGATGTGTGCTGTATGCAGCAGGCCACTGGTCAATCCTGCCCACAGTGGTATTCGGCTACTGAACACCCCTCAGGCTATTGCCATGGTGTGGTAACATGTCCTCCCACTGGCTGCAGATCTGGGGCTGTTTGCTTTATTTTCCCTCCATTCTTTCAACAGGTGTTCCCAGTTCACTGTGCTTCTACCCACCCAGGCCTGCAGTAGTCACTTTGCCTGTAGTCTGGTCCCTTTCATTTTGAGCCATTTCAGCAGGTTAAGGACAAAAGGCCATGTGACTAGCAACAGCAAAATGCATTTTTTTTTTTTTAGGACAGGGTCTCACTATGCAGATCAGACTCATAGTGATTCTCCTGTTTTCAGCCTCCCAAAGTACTGGGATTACAGGTACTTGCCACTATGCCCAGGCTCAATTGCCATCTCAGTGAGCCCTGGGGGCGGGTCCAGCACGGCATGCCAGGGATGGAACCCTGGTTGCTGCACTCTGCCTAAGCAGGAGCTTTGGTCCACTGAGCTATCAGACCGGCCCCCAAAATGCAGAATGTTAATGTTTTTAACACATGCAAAAACAATAAATTAGCATGGAAATGTTAAACCAAGCTGAACTGCACAATTTTAACTGGTGTTGGCCAACTGAGTCCTTTTCATATGTAGCTTTCAATGTAATAAGATTAAGAATCTAAAAATGTTTCAGCAAAAATCAGAAATAAATTTTAAATTTCAAATTTAAGAAGCATTTTGTTAGGATTTTTCTTAGAAACCAGCAGAACACACAGGACATCCTACAGATTGCTGAGCGGGGCACATACTAATAGTGAGAAAAGTTCTAGTCAGGCTGGACAACCAGACTTGGGAAAGTAATAGGTCTGATTCTAGCCTTCCAAGTTGAATACTGGAGCCATGACAGCAAACCTGGAAACCTGGAGGCTGGCTGGTTTCCCATCCTGCCTTTCCAGAATTGCCCCAAATGTATCCTGGAGTGGAGCAGAAGCAGCTTCCAGGACAGGTGGCAGTGGTGGGCCCCTCCTCTCCTGCCGTGGCTTCTTTGTTCTTGGAGTCCACCTGTGACTTCTGCAGCTGTGGGCTTCAGACTATAGGGCTAGGTGGTCAGACTACTCAATAGAGGCAACCAGGCACAGAGTGATAGGCACATAGCTACTGAGCCCAGTTAGTGCCAGGCCTTACAGAGGACCTAGGTTGGCTAGGTGAGGGGTGGCTCCAAAACTCCTTTAAATCCTATGGACAGTATCTATGCTTTAGTTTTAGGAGGCAGTCAGCAGGCCTGGCCTCAGGCTCAGAATTCTTGACAGTTATGTGTAGTTTCCCTGTCATCTCTGCCTCAAGCCTTTGCAGCTGTGTTCAGTCCTCTCTGTGCATGTCACTTCGCATCATGCCTAGCCTAGGACCTATACATTACCTGCCCCACAGAAGACTACTAGCACATTTATTCTTTGAGGTCTTTCTTGGTCAGATTCATGCAGTTAAAGTTTGGGGACAGCCCAGCTCTGAATTCATATGAGCTCTACTTTGTGGATCTATGTGAGCCCTGCACAGGGGCTCTTGGATTTCTCTTTCACTTTGACAGTCAGATGCTCTGGCCCTCACTTTCCACATGTGCCTACCTCTGAATCAAGTGATAGGAAGGTGGGGAGGGGGAGTAACAGAGGCTCATGCTGCTCCTTGGCATTGTGGCTGTACCAGTGGAGAGGAGAGGAGATTTCCCTCCCTGTGTCTTAGATCCTGTGGCTCTACCTTTGTTACTATGGGGCAGCTTGGGGCTCAGTGTAGAGAAGAGAGAAGGAGCAAAACTCTAGACTTGAGCCCATCTCTGAGCATAAGATCCTTTTTGGCTCCTTAGGTCCTGCTTATACCTTTTCAAGAATTCCTTGACAGGCTTGGGAGTAGTGAGTCAGAGGCAGGCTCTACACACTACCATCTGCTTCTCCAGAGCCCAGTGTCCTGGAAGAGCAGATAATAAGGAACCGAGAGCTCCTCCATCCACCCAGAGCTCAGCTCCAAGGCTTTCTATTATTCCCCTTATCAGATGAGATTTGAGACTAACAATGAGTAATCCAAACAGAAATTAGATAAACAATTCTTACAATAGCATTTAAAAAAATAAAAATACTTACGAACTTAACCTAAGAGGTGAACAATGTAAACTCTTAAAACTACTGTACGTTGATAAAATTAAAGGACACACAACAGAAAGACATCCTGGCTCATAAATTGGGAGACCCAACATTAAGACGTTTGTACAATCTACAGATTTAATGCAATGCTTATCAATAGCCCAATAATATTCTTTATATTTCTGAAATTCAATTGGAATTTCAAGGGACTTTGAACAGCAATGCAATCTTGAAAAGAACAAATCCAGAGGACTCATACTTGTTGACTTCAAAACATTTTACAAAATGAAGGTCACAGAAACAGCATGGTATTAGCAATAGACAGACAACAGATGAATGGAATAAAATAAAAAGCCCAGAAACCCACTCTCACATGTATTGTCAAATGAAGTTTGACAAGAGTGTCAAAGACATTCTGTGGGGAAGGTCACACACAGCTTACCTATTACCACATATAAAAATAAATTCAAATTGATCAAAGACCTAACTGTAGGAGCTGAGACAACAAAACTCTTAGAAGAAAACAAGAACAAAAGCTACATGATATTGAAATTGGAAGTAGTTTCTTGGATATGACATAAAAAACACAGTTAAAGCAATAGTAATTAAACTAGACTGTATCAAAGCTTAGTATTTTGAGATATCAACAGACTTAAGAGCACGAAAGGCAACATATGAGGGGAACATCTACAAATCACACGGACAAGGGGAAAATCCAGGTTAGATGAAAAACTTTTCCAACACAACAAAACCCAAACAACTCATTTAAAAATGGTTAAAGGACTTGAATAGTTACTGTTCCAAAGTATATATACAAATGGCCAGTAAACATATAAAAGAGTGACCATCATTATTACTGTGGTTTGGGTGTGGTTCACATGCTGGACCTCAGTGTGTAGTAGTGTTAAGAGATGGTGGGTTTTTAAAAGGAGAAGCTTCTTAAAAGGGAGGTGTTTAGGTCACTAGAGCCATGCCCACAGGGGGAGCATGGTCGGGTCTCCGGCTTCCTGTCTCACCAGGTGACCCTTTCCCATTACATACAGTTCTGCCACTGAAATGTCATCCTCTGTAATGTCCTGCCAGGGCTGAACACATGACAGTGGCATGCTCTTGAGGATATGAGTGCTGGATTTTCTGTGCCCAGAATCGCTTGACATCATTAATCTTTCCTGGAAGCTGAACTCTCCATACTGTGTTAAGATTCCCTCCTGTTCCCTGTGGACAGGTGGCAAGGGATGCCCAGCTGCTCTACAGCATACTTCTACCACATGTCATCTTCTCTCTTCCAGGATAGGACACAGACATTTTCCATGCTTATATCCTCAGAGCCCAAGAAGGCATGTGGAGTCTCTCTCTCTCTCTCTCTCTCTCTCTCTCTCTCTCTCTCTCTCTCTCTCTCTCTCTCTCTCTGCTCCCCTGGAACTTCATCACTGCAGAGACACAGGGTAGGGACTATGCTGCATCACATGCAGCTTTCATTCTGCGGTCTCAGGTTCTGGAAGTGTGCTATGTGGTGCTGCCACACTGGCCTGCTCTCGCAACACTTGACACTATATGGTGTTATAGTCTCTCTAGCAGAGTGGTGTAACACTGTTCACTTTTCATTTCTCTGGTTAGAGGTGAGTCTGAACATTTCTATATCAGCCTTTTGCATTTCCTGTTCTCTGAAATCAGTCAAATCCTTTACCTGTTTTTCTGTTAAGGTTACAGTGTATATCAGTTTTCTATTGTTGATGTTACAAATAACACCAAACTTGGGGACTTAAATTGACACAAATGGATAATTTTACAGTTCTGGAGGTCAGATGCCTAAAACACCTCACTGTGCTGGGTCTTTCTGAAGGCTCTGACAGACTTTTTCCCAGCACTTAGAGGCTGCTACAACCCTCTTAGCCCTTCCCTCCACATTCAAAGCAGCTCAATAACTTGAAATCCCTGACTCCAACCCTCTTCCCGTCTCCCATGTTTACAGGTGTCATGCAGCTCAGAAAGTCCACAGGACCAGCCCTTTTCAAACAGCTGAAGCAGTTTAACCTCCATAAAGCCATCTGCAACACTCGCCCCACCACACAAAGGTATTAGGGCCTGTCTGTGGGGCTTTACTCTGCTCACGGAAAGGGGCTTGTTTAGGGTTTTAGTGTTCTCTAGATATTGATGTTTCATTGGTTTCATGCTCCACATATGTCCTCTCTTTTTATTTTTAATTAACTTTTTCCATGAATTTATCTAACTTGGTATAACTTAACTTACTAAATCATTATCCTATCTTTTTTTTTTTGTTTGTTTGCTTTTTAAAGTTTTATTTACCAACTTCTCCCAGTCCCCAACCAACAAATAAAGGAATGGCCTTAAGTTTTTCTTTTTTTTTATTAGTGCATTAGTCTGATTTTCACATTAGGTCTTATCCATTTGATGCCAACAGCCCAGTGTTTCAACTTTGACAATGGAATATTCAACCCTCTGGGGAGTGACATCTTTTCACTTCCCTCTCCTTCAATGCAGACAACCCTCTTCTAGGATATTTATTACTCAGAGACTTTTGTGCGACCTCTAAGTGCTTACTGAGTTCTTCAAAATCTTCCTGCAATTCTGACTCAAAATCACACTGAACTTATGAACAGACAGACTTCAATTGTTAGCTCATAAGCTCTCATCCTCATCATTCATGCTGTCCTGAGTCCTTCATTAAAGCATTAAGTTTTGGCTTCACAGTTCTGTGTGTTTTCAATTAAATTAACTTCTGGATGCTTTCCAGGCTCCAAAGCCATTGTGAACAGAATAGTATTTTTAATTAATTAACTAATTAATTAATTTGAGATAGAGTCTTACTATATAGTTTAGGCTAGTCTTGAACTTGTGGCAGACCTCCTGCTTTGGCCTCCTGGGTGCTGGGATTATAGGCCTACACTTGGTAATTTTACATTAAGTTTTGTTTGGTTATTTTCTGGTACAGAAAAAGGCTAATCACTTTATGTTTGGTGATATTTATTTATTTATTTATTTATTTATTTATTTATTTGAACCAGGGATCAAACTCAGGACCTTGAACTTGCCAGGCAGGGCTTGTGCCCCTGGGCTATCTCCCTGGCCCCTATGCTTGGTGATTTATATTCTGGAAACCTGCTAAGCTTTTCTATTTGTTCTAGTAGATTTTGGTCCTTTTGGCTTTTTTAGAGAAAATTATCACATTCTCTACAAAGTAGATCAGGGCTATTTGTTTCCCTTCAAATCCTTTTCTTTTATTCTTATGAGTTGGAAAAACCTCTATTGCTATTAATAGTATTAGAATTCATCACATGTCCTGAGTTAATCATGTTATTTTTCTCTCTTCGTCTATTAATGCATTGATTCACATTTACATATGCTCTCTTGTTGAAACAACCTTGAAATCATATGGCAAACTATTTGGTCACAATATTCTATTT
>PVKN010017714.1:0-17189 GCA_004027915.1 Capromys pilorides
GATTCTAGATGGTGCAATGATAAAAGAGAAAAAATATTTAAAGATACAAAAAGAAAGAATAAAACTAGATTGTTCATAGATGTTTTTATAACAAAAAATTCGAGGAATCTACCAAAAAGATTATTGAATTTAATTGAAGGTGAAAAGATACAAAGAATGATAAAAAATAAATATAACATATACAGCATGGAAAAACAATAAAATTTATAATGCCATCAAAAAAGGAAAAGCTGTAGGAATAAATTTAAGATGTAAGATTTCAGTTGAATAAATAAAAGGGTTGCTTTATATGGGTACATATTATATATTTACATGATAATGATATGTTAATAAATGCAACCACATTTTAGGTTTCACTGTAGGGTTCTTATTCACATGTACATTCATATATGTTCATATTATAATATTCAGAAATGATTTTTTCTGGGTATAGTGGTAATCTAAGCACTCAGAAAGCTAAGACATGAAAATCATGTGAATTGAAGGTTAGCCTGAGCTATATGAAAAGACGTTATCTCAAACACAAGAAAAAAAACTCCAGAAAAGATAGATCTAAATAAGAGTAGAGTTGGGCATGGTGGCACTTGTCTGTCATCCCAGCACTCTGGAGGCTGAGGAAAGTTCAAGACCAGTCTAGGCCACAAAGTGAGCTCAAGGACAGCCTGCTGCATAGTAAGACCATCTCAAGATGACATAGATAAAGTGGAGAGGCACACAACTCTATACAGTAGATTAGTCTTATGAAATAAATGACCCCAAAACTTAGCAGCTCAAAGAACAGTGTATTATTTCACAGCTTCTAGAGGTCAGGAATCCAGGAACAAAGCTGGGCACTGGGAGGCACGCTTATAATCCCAGCATATAGAGAAGCTAAGGAGGATGGCAAATTTGAATCCCAGCTGGGCAAAGTCCCTGTCTTAAAAGTAAAAAAAAAAAAAAAAAAAAAAAGGAATTATGTCTCCTTTGCAGTCAATAGTAACTAAAATTGCTGCTGAATTCTTTTTTAGTTGTTTTCTACTGGGCTCATTGGAATCTTCTCTGAGCATATGCGGTTCAAGGATCTCTGAAGACTTTGAAGAAAGTTACAATTAGTTTTTGAGGCTTCCCCTGCTGTGGCTCTCATCCTTTCTGAATTTCTTCTCAAATTTCCAGACGTTTGTAGCCATGAACTCCAAAAACTGGTTTTCTTCATGAGTTCTAGCTGCTATGTACTACTACAGATTCTTGGAGTATCTTCAGGGGAAAATCTTTATCAGTTTGAATTTCTCTCGTGTATCTTTTCTTACAGTGTGGTCTAATTTCTATTTTCTGCTTGTTCTTGGTTGCGTTCTTCTACCTTCCAATCCTTAAGTGTTTTTTTTCCCCCCTTGCAATTGTCAGCTGTAGAAGGACTCATTTTTAGTCATTTAAATTTAGAACTTCCATAAAGTTACGTGTTTTTATATTAAAGTAGAAACTCATCGTTGCTTTAGTTATATGTGAGTGATTACAAGGTAATTAGTAGGAAATCAGGAACTAAAAAATTGTGTATAAACATTGGTAAAAGTGACAAATGCATTTTTAATTTTGTCTTTATTAGTAATATGCTGATAGTTGTACATTTGAGTCCAGATACAATTGGAAGAAAATGTCATTTGTTTTCAGCCATCTTTGAACTTTACTTCGTTTGGTATTTCTACTTTAAGGAAAAAATACTAAAATGTGCAACACTCTCTGAATGTCCTGTGTTTCAAAATAGATTGGACTGTTGGCTATCTATATTTAAGTTGTTAGGACCAACTCAATGGTAGAGGACCCTTTAAGATCATTTCACATAAATTTGTTTATGCTGGGCATGGTGGCTCACCTGTAATTATAGTACTCTGGGAAAATGAGGCAGGAGATAATATTTGAGGCCAGCCTGGGCAATTTAGAGGCTTACTGAGACTCATATAAAAAATAAAGTGGTGGGTTGTAGGTTAGTTCAAAAACCCTGCCTTAGTACTGGAAAGCCCCTCTCCTCTAGCATATATAGCTCTTACTTTATCTGTATAATTTTCTTAAAAAGTATATTCAAAAGATCCTACATGAGTTGATTTTATTGGCTGCACGTGCATCTTCTGAAGGATTTGCACTTCACAAATCTAGGGGTAACATTAATATAGTCTAAATACATTTGTTAAAGTGTGTTGATTTTTAACTTCTCTTGGCCTTGGACAGTATCTGTTTCATAATTTCAATCCAAATTAACTTGTAAGCAGGTAAATTTTAAAATTTGAAGTTGCTTCTTCAACAAGTAAATGCAGTCAGAACTTAATGTTTTTCAGTTAAATTCTTTTTTTTTTTTTTTTTTTTCAGAACTGGGGATTGAACTCAGGCCCTTGTGCTTGCCAGGCAAGTGCTTATTCTACTGAGCTCTCTCCCCAGCCCCAGTTAAATTCTTATTCATTTATTTCTTAATGTATTTAGTACAAGGTCTACAGGGTCTCACTACACAGATCAGACTCGTAGCGATTCACCTGTTTTCAGCCTCCCAAGCACTAGGATTGTAGGCCTGCACCACCACACCCAGTCACAATTGCCCTCTTAGTGTTTACTGGGGGCAGGGCTGGCACTTCTTATATATTTTTTAAAATCAGATTTTATTGATACATTTTATGTTTGCATAATGAGGGCTGAGGATGTAGCTGTGCAGCATAAATACTTGTCTAACAAGCACAAGGTCCTGAATTTGATCCCTAGCACACACAAACACACAAAAAATACAGTAACATTCATCATAGGGGATTTGTACCTGTACATGATATAACTTGATTTATTTCTTGTCCCTTTTCTTTCCTGTTCCCCTTTCAACTCCCCTACCATTTACAAAAGTTTTGTTTCTATTTTTTCCTTTTTAAAAAATGTTTTTTTCCTTTTCCCCACTCCTTCCTTTACTACCTCCATTTTTTTTTATCACATTTTTTTTTTTATAGTTTATTTATCTATATATTTTATTTTTTATTTATTTATTTGTTTATTTATTTATTTTATGGCTGGCTCAGCCTGCCCTGGTGGTGGGGCTGGCGCAGCATGTGGTGCTGGGGATCGAACCGCAGTCCCTGAAGTTGCCTGAGCTTTCCTAAGCAGGCACTTTAGACCGTTGAACCATCTCGCCGGCCGTACCCCCTCCATTTGAACATTTTTTTTTTCCTGTTTCACAATGCTTGATACACATTTAGTCCTTATATATGCTTTTGGTTTCTCATTCTACAATGTATTTGCGTGTATGTCCAATTTATTTCACTTAAGGGTATGATTTCAAAGTGTATCCATTTACTAGGAATGCCTCAGGCTTATCCTATTTTAAGGCAGTGTAGTACTCTGTTGTATCAAAAACCCAACAACTTTATCCATTCACCAGTTGATAGACATTTGGACTATTCCAAGACTTGGCTATTACACACTCTGTGCCCATAAACATGCCTGTGCATATTTCGCTGTGGTGTGATGCTTTTAATTCTTTTGAGAAGATACTCAGAAGGGAAATAGTTGGGTCAAATGGGATATCTAGTCCTACATTTTCTGAGGAATTTCCACAGTAGTTGTACCAATTTATAATCGTAGCAATAATGAAGAAGGGTTCCTTTTTCCCCACAGCCCTTCCAGCATTTGTTATTGATTGATTTCTTGATAATAGCCATTCTTTCCAGGGGTGATGGAATCTCAGTGTTGTTTTAATTTGCATGTTTTGATTGACCAGTGATGCTGAATATTTTTCATATATTTATTTGCTGTTTGCACTTTTTTTATCTGACAAAATATTCAGTTTTGAATTAAGTCTTTAAATATGGGGTAGGTCCTGATATTTTGAGTTCTTTGTGTATTCTTCATAGTAATTCTTTGTCTGAGGAACAGCTGACAAACTTTTTCTCCCCAAGTTATGTGTTTTCTCTTTACTCTGTTGGTGGTTTGTCTTGCTGTGCAAAAAGCTTTTTAATAAGATGAGATCCCAGTTGTTCTTTATGATAGTTCCTGTGCAATAGGGGTTTTGTTCATAAAGTCCTTATCCACACCAATGTCCTTAAGAGTTTTAATTCTATCTTCCAGCAGATTTAGTGTTTCTGTTTTAATGTTTAGATCTCTGATCCATTTTGACTTTAGTATATGGGGGATGATAGTAATCTAATTTTTAATTTTTACATGTGCAGAGCCAGTTTTTCCAGGAGCATTTTATTTATTTTATTATTTTTTATAGTAGTTAATACATTGTTCTTCGTCATAGTTGTTCAGAGACCAGGAGTATTTATTAAAGAGACTTTCTTTCAGTTAATATGCTTGGCACCTTTGTCAAAGATAAGGTAGCTAAATGTGTCTTGATTTGTTTCTGCAACTTCTAATCTGTTCCATCAAGCCAAGGATCTGTTCCCTACCTCCTAACCCCCAATACTATGCTGTTCTTATCAGAGTAGTTTTATAGTATAATTTCAAGTATGATGTTTTCGTGCCCCTGGGTGCCCCCCACCCCAGTTACCTTTGCTATTCTAGGTCTTTCTGGTTTCAATGAATTTTAGGATTTTCTCTAATTCTGTGAGATATGATGTTGCGTTAGATTTGTATAATAGTTTTAGAATTATGGCCATTTTTAATATATGGTTCTTTAAGAGCAAGGGATATGTTTCCATTTTCTTTTTTTAATTTTTAATTTTTTAAATTTATTTTTTATGTATTTAGTACAAGATCTACAGGGTTTCACTACACAGATCATACTTGTAATGATCCTCTTGATTTCAGCCTCCCAAACGCTGGGATCACAGGCGAGTGCCACTATGCCCAGTCTCCATTGCTGTCTCAGTGTGCCTTGGGGGCTGTGTTTCCATTTTTTTTTCTTTTTCCTGTTTTCTGATAGCCCCTTTAAGCTCCCTTTTCAGAATGCAGTAGTGTTCAATGTAGAGGTCCTTTACTTCCTTTGTTAGATTGATTTTAAATATCTTATTTCTTTGGATGCTATTGTTAAAGGTGTTGTTTCCCTAATTTCTCTTTCAGTGAGTTTGTTATTTGCCTACAGGAATGCTATTGATTTTTGAGTGTTGACTTGATATATAGCTATGCTATTGAATTATTTATATATACATATATATACGTATATATATGTATATATGTGTATACTTATATAATAATTGGTACTGGGGATTGAACTCCAGAACTTGTGCTTGCCAGGCAGGCACTTGTGCCACTTAGCTATCTCCCAGGCTCTTGCTTATTAAGTAAAGAAGCATTTTGTTGGATTTCTTGAGTTCTTCTATATAGAGTGTCATGTCATCTGCAAATAATGATAATTTAAGTTCTTTCTTTCCTATTGCTATTCCTAGTATTTCTTTCTCTTGTTGAATTATTTTGGCTAAATCTTTATGTATTTTTCCTAAGGAAGGAAAGTGAGGTACATGATGACCACAGGATATTTATTTTCATCTTTATTTTAAGGGCAGTGTGAAGTGTGAGCTATGAGAAGTGATGTGTTGACACATTTAGGTTTTTTTATACTCTAAATTTCATTTCCTTCTCTATCAATTAGAGTTGGATTAGAGGACTAAGTTATTGTGAGGATTTAGCATATGAGGAATTATAGTGACAGATTTTTACCAAATGTGGGAAATAGTTATATATCCCTGAAGTTTGGTGCTAGGTGTGAAGTATATGGTATTTGCAATAGAGAAGGAAAGATAGACATGAGATGGAGGAGAACATAATACTGGAGCATGCAAAGATTCAGAAATCATGGAAATGATCTAGGAGTTCAGATCTGCAACTTTGATGGTATAGGTAACCTATGGCAGCATGGCATACATTACTGTAGATTTACACATAAACCTATCCTAGGATTATTTGGAGAGACAAAACATTCTGACAGGAGCTTTAGGAGGTGCTCCTTGCCAGTGGGGGTAACCAGAAGACCTAGATTTGTGACAGTGCCTTGCCTTACATTGCCTTTCTGAATACAAAACATGGGTACTTCTTCACTTTTGTTGTCTAAGTCTTGTGGGAAGCTGGCTATGGTGCCACATGCATATTTCCAGCTAATTGTGTTGCTGAGGTAGGAACATTCTAATTGGAAGCCAGTGTGGACACTTTAACCATTCTGGGCCTCCAAATAAAATAAAAAAAAAAAGAAAAAGAAAAAGAAAAAGAGGGGCTGGCATATAGCTCAATGGTAGAACAATTGCTTAACATGCTTGAGGCTCTGGATTCAATTCCTAAAACTGAAAAGGAAAAAAGAAAAAAATCTTGTAAGAGTTTTATTGAGGCTGACCCTATCCCAGAGTTATTTAAGGAACAGAATTTGGAAAAGTATAATTGAAACCTATATACATTGATGGAATAGGGTCATCACAATCCACAAACTTGTGTGGCCACGTCATGTGTACACGTCTTTTTAGTTGTATTTAACTTGCAAATGAAAGACTATTACAAGGTTGCACTTTGGCTCTACTTAATGCAACCTAACACATAAACCTTCTAAAAGAGGGCACAAAATCCCTTTGCTTATTGTTGAGTTAGTTTCTCTTTTACCTAAATCACATTTCGTACTTAATATCTTGTAATTTGAATACTGCAGCATGAGTGTTAGCTACCATTAACCGTTTGAGTCCCAAGCAGCGCAATTGCGCTGCTGAGATTTTATGGAGAAAACCCAGCACATTTCAAACATTGTGGACAATTGACGGTGCGTTACCGATTGTCGAAGTCACGCGCTCAGATTTACTGACGCAAGTACACCGAGATATTGCTTTACTCTTAATTGTTTCCTTGTAGGTTATGTATGCATTTAAAACCATGTGGTTGATTACGTTAAAGGCTACCTTTTTCCAGTATTTAACTGATCTTTGTTCATAGAGATAGGTATACAGCATTTTATCCGATTCATTGATGAAAAATAAAGCTCTATCGCGCTGCTTGGTTTTTCTCAACGTAAAATAAAACAAGCGCTATCACGCTGTTTGGGTCTTTTCGTACTCATTTAGAGAAAGCACGGTTGCGCTGTTTGGGATTCTTCGATAGTGTTTTTTCAATACCCCCTGGGACTCAAACGGTTAATGGATGTAGACAGTGAGTTTAAAACATAAATTCCTTAATATATAGAAATATTATACAAACTTTAAACAATGAAGTAGAGGAACACACTTTAGGAGTGCTAACAGCCATGTGATTATAGTTGTATTCTATAGTTACCTTTTTCCGCTCTCATTTCGTATTCTTTTGGTCCTTGGCATGTACCTCAGTTGGTTGTGGTTTTTTGCATGTGGGATAACTTAAATTTTAAGTTTTTAAGGGTCTGAGGGATTGGAAATTCTGCCTGGATTGTTTTCACTCACTGTAATTAATGATAGTACATGGAAATAGTAAGTGGTATCCTATAGGAACTCCTACATTTACATTTTAGACATAGTTAGCCTTGGGTGGTAGCAGCCTAGTTTCCTCTTGATAGTAAGATCAGTTCCCCTAGTCAGTTCTGTAACCACTTTGGTAGTCTCAACCTCCAGCATAATGATACAGTGCTGCATCTTTTGGGAGAAACAGTAATTTTTGCTAACTGAAGTTTCTGAATTAACAGGAACAAGTTTGTGGTGATGGGAAGCAAATAAGAAAAGTGAAAGAAATAAGAACATACTATGCTAGTGGAAATAAGCTAATGTGGGGGGGGGACAAGATGGGAAAAAGGTGATAGAATTGCTTGAGCAGTGTCCTTGTGGCGAAAAGAATTGACTTAGTGCGAGAGTTGGTTTTATTTAAGAGTGCTGACAGTTTCTTGACTCCAAAAGAGGCAGAATATGTGAGTATAGATGCACGTAGACTGACAGGTGATACGCTTATTTCGTTAGGAATAAAGTCACCATTTAATAAGGTAATACTCGAGACATGAAAAAGGGTATGTAGTACATGAATATTGATTTACACTGAAGAATTGTTAATATCCAGTGTCTAAATACCCACAACCTAACCACTTAACAGTTTAGTCAGGCATCACCTGGGCAGGATATTTGTTAACATATTGATGTTACGAAGCATGGCAAGGGCAGGTTTCATTTCAGCTAGTGAATTCTTATATTGAATAAATTTGATGAAATTGTCATTTTTATAATTCCTATTTTATACAAATTAACAAAAAATAGCAATTTTTGCATATCCTGTGTGTAAATAATTGTACTGATAAATGGTTAAAGGAGAGTTTTATTTTGAGTCACATTTTCAGTCTATAATTGGCTGGTTATAAGGCAAGAAGGGCATATGGAAGGGTCAGTTGAGCAAAGTTTTTCACATCATGGTAGATAGGAAGCAGAGTGCAAAGGGAAGAGTCAGAGAAAAAAGAGATATCGTTCTAGATTACAGTCCTAGTGATCTGCCTCGTTTAACCAGACCTCACCTACCAGCAGCACATCAAGTGGTTGAATTAATTAGATTAAGCCACAGATGAGTAAAGCCACACCCCCTCCCCAACGAGATCTGATAACCTAACAAAAGTGCTGCCTTTGACCAGTGAGAGTTAGGAAACTTTCTGGATCTAAGCCATTCCAATTCTGTGTGTAGGGTTGATACATCTTTTGGATATTTATTGTTTGCCTAAAGGAAGAAACAATTATATATACTATTTTGATCTTTTATAAATTAATTTTAGTTTAACACAAAATGGTGAGGATATATATATATATTTTTTTTTTCAGAAAGTAAAATACTACAGTAGTAGTATATGTCAGGTCTCCTCTGACACTAGAATTTATTTATATAAAACAGTTATTAGGAGAAAGTAAGACTGCTAGAAATCAGATTGTGTTTATCCCTTACTTCTTCCACTAACCATGTGTTTCAAATACTTAACTGCTCTGTGGCAAAAAATCTCCCCTTCCCAAATCAGTGGCTTAAAATAATGAGGATATGTTATTACTCATCAATTAGTGGATCAGATAGGTGGTTTTGATTATATAGACTAGATTTGGCTAGCTTCAGCTGATCTGATTTTATCTAAGATTGCTTATGTATCTGTGGCCATCTAGAGGGTTGGCTTGGTGGGGGTTGGTCTAGCATGTCACATTTTTGGTAGATTGGTTGGTTCTGTGCTGGAAAAAGAGATGACTGAGTTACATGCATCTCATCATCCATTGGTTTAACCTTTCTTTGTTCACATAGTGTGGCAGGATAGTAAGAGAATGGAACTGTGCATAGTCTTTGTTGTGCTTAAAACTGTAGTATCACTTTCTGTTACAAATTGAGAGGATTGTGGATACAAGGAAGATGGTAGAATTCTGTATCAGTTAATGCTTAATGACTTAAGTGTGGTTATTAGTAATAGTAATAGGTGTTTTGTATTTATGACAAGTTTTCATAATAAGGTGATAAAGTTGCCTAAATTGATAAAGTGTTAAGGATGGCTATAGACTCAGCATTTGAACAAATATTTTTTTTGTTTCCCTAAAATCTAATTCTTTCCTTTGAGAGCCAGTACAGTAGTTAACAGTATGTGTTCTGGAACTTTACCGTCTTGAGTCCTGGCCCTACTCTTTAGTAGTTATTTGCTTTGGGCAAATTACCTAATCATGTGTCTAACTCTAGGACAGAGATTGCTTCCTTGACAGAATTGTAGGTCAGGATAAAAAAAATTACTGCGCATTAAACATTTAAAGTTTATGAGCTCAGGCTAAGTGTTCAATATATTATCTTTTCTATTATCATTACATTATGCTGTCTTTAAACTATAACTTATTGAAAAGTATTTGAATGAGACTGAAATGGTCACCCTTTGATTTTAATAACCGTTGAATTTTTTTCACTAAACAGTTAAGAGAGGGAGCATAAAATTAATAAAAAACTGGTTGAATTCATTAATTGTTGCTTTTAGTACTTTATCACACAAACACATTTCAATTCAGAGAAAAACTGTCTTATGGTATTTTTTCCCCTCATCACTACTCTAGGCTTTTCCTATGTAACATCATTGATTTCCATGGCTTCTGCAATATTTCAGTTACTCTTTTCATTCATTTTTTAAAAAATTAGTCATTAAACTTACCTTCTCCTTCATGGCTGTTGCTTTCAGTTTAGTTGAGGTGTTTCATCTTTTTCCCTGCTTCCTTAATTAGTAATCTTTAAATTGATCTCTAAATTCTAATCATAGCTTTTTCCTACTCTATTCTCTAGAAACTGTCAGTAATAATCTCTGAGAGACCTTTTGTCACTTTATTTTCCCTACTTTTTTTTTTAATTTCTCATTGCTTGTAAGAAAAACGAATTTGTGCATGCAAGGCTTTTGATAAATCTGATTTTGCTTCCCTTTCCAGTAGAGTCTGAAGTTACTTTTCAAAAAAGCAGTTGAAGTTACTTTCATGTTCTCTTCTACTTTTCTGCATGTTCTTGTACTCAATTCCATAGGAAGTCTGCCTAGGTCTATTCTTATTGGCACAACTTTGTACCTCTTTTAAAAAGTTTAGTGCGTGTGATTTTTTTCCATTGCTCAGTTGTTTCATTGGCATTTATTTGTTTTTTCATTGTTTTTTAAAACAGGTTTATTTATAGTTCATTTGCTATACAGCTTACTATTTAAAAATGTACATCTCCGTGATACACAATATTTTTAGAGTTTTGCATTCATTATGACAACTTTCATTCTTTCCCAAAAGAAACACTACGTCTTGTAGCCACCATTCCCTGCTATGATTTGAATCTGATCCCCCAGATTCTTGTGTTGAAAACTTGGTGCCCTGTGCTACAGTGTTAAGGAAGAGGGGACCTAATGAGAAGACAGTAGGTTATGAAGGCAGAGTGGATCGATTAACACTGTTTCCTTGGGAATGAATTCTTTGTAAAAGGAATTCAGCCCTTTTCTCCTTCCTGGCTATGTGATTTCAGCTTTCTTGTTACAACACAAGTAAGAAGTCTTTCATTTACCTAGCGATGCTTACCTGGTGATCTTATCTCCCTAATTGTGGACTAAATAAATTTCTGTTTATTATTAATTACCTGTGGTAATTAGTCTGTGGTATTCTATTATAGCAGCACTAAGACATTCCCTGCTGTAGTAGGTATGACTTCTCCTTTTTTTTTTCTTTTTGAGACAGGATCATGCTATGTAGTTCAAGCCGGCCTTGAATTCTCTTTGTGGCTCAGGTTTATCTTGAATTTGCGGTGATTCTCCTGCCTCAGCCTCCCATGTGCTGGGATTACAGGCATGTGCCATCACACCTGGCTCATAATAGACTGTATATTTAAAGATTTGGTCTCCTTGGTGGCACTCTTGGGCCAACTGGGATGTCCTTAAGTCATTAGAGGCATGACTCAGAAGGAGGTTGTGTGGAACCCTGACCTGTCTTCTTACTCTGCTTCCTGTCTCCTGAGGCAAGTGGTTTTGTTCTAACATACGCTTCTGCTGATATGAGGCTCTTGCCGGATGCCCAAAGCAACGGGACTGATCTTGGACTGGAACCTCCAAAACAGAGTTAAGCCTTATAGTGATAGAAAGCTGATTAATATACTTTTGTACTCCCTTACTCTCAGCCTTAGGCAGCTATTAATCTACTTTCTGTGTACATTTACCTGTTCTGAAATTTCATATTAATGAAAGTATAAAATATTTGGTCCTTTGTGACTAGTGTCTTTCATTTGCATGCATTTCATTCATTTTTTTTTTTTTTTCTTCTGTATTTGGTACCGGGTCTCACTACACAGCTCTGACTTGCAGTGATCCTCCTGTTTTTAGCCTCTCTCATGCTGGGATTACAGGTGTGCAATAACCACACCTGGACTTGGTACTGGCTCAGCACACCTGAGGGCGGGACCAGTGTGGCATATGGTGTCAGGGATTGAACCTTGATACCTGCGCTTATCCATTGAGTTATCTTGCTAGCCCTCATTCATGTTTTTGTGTGTATCAGTACTTCCTTTTTATTGGAAAATAGTATTTCATTGCGTAGGTTTTGTTGGTCCATTAATCTGTTGGTTGGCATTGGGTTATTTCCACTTTTTAGCTATTTTGAATACTCTATGTATAAGATTATGTGTATACATGTTTTCTGTTTTGGTACTGGGATTTAAACGCAGGACCTTGCACTTGCCAGGCAGGTGCTGTGCCACTGAGTTGTATCCCTGGCCCCCATGTTTTCATTTTCTAAAATTTATTAGTACATGTTTACATTATATAAGGATCACATTCATCGCAGGGAATTGGTACATGCACATAACACATTTTAGTTCTTTATATTTCCCATCCTCTTTTCCCCCATCTCTAGTTCTTTCCATTTGGTATGGTAATACCATGTTTAACTTTTTTTTTTTTTTTTTTTTTTTTTTAATATTATGGCTGGCTCAGCCTGCCCTGGGGGTGGGGCTGGTGCAGCATGTGGTGCCAGGGATGGAACTGCAGTTCCTGTGGTTGCCTAAGATTGCCTTAAGAAAGCGCTTTACACTGCTGAGCCTTCTCGGGGACCCCACACCATGTTGAATTGTTTAAGGAAATGCCAAATTGTTTTCCGAAAGCACTGCACCATCTTACATTCTCACAGGTAGTATATGGATGCTTCTTATCCTCTGTCATGCTTGTTATTGCCTACCTATTTATAGTTGTCCTAATGGCTGTAAATTGGTATCTCATTGTGGCTTTGCTCTTTAAAAATTTTTTTTTTTTAAATCATTTATTTGTTTGTTTATTTGGTACAGAGTCTCACTATGCAGCTTAGACTCATAGCAATCCTCTTGTGTTGGCCTCCCCAGTTCTGGAAACAGGCATGTACCACCATGCCTGGGTTTGGTGGCCAGTGTGTCACATCTGGGATTGTGGAGTTGGCATGGCATGAGGTACTGGGAATCAAACCTGGGTTCTTGTGCTTACGAGGCAGGCCCTGAGAGTCCCAAGCTATTTCCCCAGCCTGCTTTTAAAAAAAAAAAAAAAACTTTTTTTAAGGTTTTTGAGACAGTTTCACTGTGTAGTATATAAACTGGCCTTGAATTTACCACATAGAGTAGGCTGGCCTCCAACTCACAGCAGTCCTTTTGCCTCAGTGCCCAAAGTAATGGGATTGCAGGTGTGTGCCACCATACTCAGAGTGATTTTGAGATCAAACTCAGGACTTACTGTGTGGCAGGAAGTTCTTATACCACCGAGCTATCTTCCTGGCCTGATTTTGCATTTCTTGACAGTTAATGATACCGAGTTTTTTGATATACCTATGTTGGCTATTTGCCTTAGTTTTTGAAAACCATTTAGATCCTTTGCCCAGTTTAAAATTGGGTTTTATGTTTTTGAGTTATTATAGTTCTTTCTAGACATAGCTGCCATATATAATTTGCATAAATTTTCTCCCATTCTTTGGATTTTTTTTTTTCACTTTCTTGAAGTATCTTTTGAAACAAGTGCTTTAATTTTGATTGTGTCTAGTTTTTACCTATTTTTGATGCTCATAGTTTTGGTGTTAGACTAAGAAAGATCGCACAGCTGAATTCAAGGTCATAAAGTTTTAAATCTCTTTTCCTAGATTTTTTAGTTTTGTCTCATATTTAAGTATTTAAAGCAATTTGAGTTGTTTTGTGTATAGTGTTAGGTGTGCACATTCATTCTTTTGTGTGTTGATAGCACTTCTTTGTTTTTCTTTTCCTTTTCTTTTCTTTCTGTGGCACCGGGGATTGAACTCAGGACCCTGCACTTGCCAGGAATGCACTTATTCTACCGAGATATCTCCCTGGCTGACTTCTTTGTTTTTCTGTTTTTTTCTTTTGGCAGTCATGGGGATTGAATCCAGAACCTTTTACTGAGCTACATACTCAGCTCTTTCTATGTATTTTTTATTTTGAGACAATTTTGCCAAGTTGCTCAGGCTGGGCTTAAATTTGTTATCTTTCTGCCTCAGCCTCCACAGGGGTGGGATTACAGGTGTGGCACAGTTTGTTGAAAATGTAATACTTTTTTTTTTTAAATTGTCATGGCAGCCTTGTTAAAAAAAAAACAGTTGATAGAAATATGAGGATTTACTTTGGGATTCTTGTTCTACACTGTTGATTCCCCCCACCCCACCCCTACCACTGGGGAGTGAACCAGGTCTTTGCACATGCTAGGCAGATGCTCTACCAGTGAACTATATCTATATCCCTAGCCTTAAAAAAAAATACTTATTTTGAGACTGGGTCTTGCTAAGTTGTCTAGCCTAGCTTTAAGCTTGTGATCTATCTTGACCTCTGGAGTAGCTCCCAAAGTACGCTACAGGTGTGTACCTCTGTATCTTGCACTTCCATTGAGTTTTACATTATCATGTCAAAATGGTACAATTTTAGTTAGTGTAGCTGTGTAGTAAGTCACAAAATTAAGAAGTATGAGCTTCCAGCTTTTTAAATATTTTCTTTTCAAGATTCTTTTAGTATTTTGAGTTTCTTGAATTTTTATGTGCTGTCAAGGAAGCGATTCATGTCAAGGAAGCGATTTAAGTTTGATTTTAATAGTTTACTTTCCTGTTTCATATTTAATTATTGATTTCTTATAAGGTGTGAAGTAGGCAAAGAAGACATTACTTATTACCATGTTTATTTTACAGATTAGAAACATTGAGAATGGTTAAGTGAATTGCCTAAGGCACATATTTCATATCAATGCTTTTTGACTGTTGATAACAAATACCAAATCTGTTCACTATCACTCACATGGCTTTCTGTCTTAATGTATCTCTCTTTTTTTTTTTTTAAATGTATTTAGGACAGGGTCTACAAGGTCTACGGGATCTCACTACCTAGATCAGACTTGCAGTGATTCTCCTGTTTTCAGCCTCCCAGGTGTTGGGATTATGGGCATGTTCCACCATGCCCAGTCTAGTGTATCTCTTAAGAATTAAGAGTTTAAAGCACACTGCTCAGGCAGACACAGGGATCAGGTTTGATTCCCTGCTGGCCCCACCCTGGGGGCTTACTGAGATGGTGATAGAGACTGGGCATTGTGGCACCTGCACCTGTAATCCTCCCCAATTCCCCACACTTGAGAGGCTGATAACAGGAGGATCACTATAAGTCTGATCTGTGTAGTGAGACCTTGTAGACCTTGTACTAAACACATGACCAAAAAGAAAAAATCATATTGGTGGCATCTCTTGTAATCCCAGCTACTTGGGAGGCAGAGGCAAGATGAGTGATTGCACCTTTAAGCCCAGCCTGGACAATTCAGCAAGACTTTTATCTCAAAGTGAAAAAGAAAATATACCGAGGATATAGTTCTCAACTTCCTGGGCTCTACTCCCAGTAGGCATTAAACAAACAAACAAAACAAACAAAAAAAAGGTTGAAGGTCTTCTGAAAATTTCTCCAAGGTGACACTATTATTATTTACGGATCTCTTTTAGCTGCTGATTTCAGTTTAGTGAGTTTATTCCTTTTATTAACTTTTTATTGACATGTGCACTAAGTAAATACAAATTGTAAATGGACAGGTTCATGAATTTTCACACTTATTCCTATGTAATTGGCATTCAGATTAAGAAACAGAAACATTACTGATACCCGGAAAGACCTTCTTTTTTTTTTTTTTTTTTTAAAGTTTATTTTATTTTCTTAAACTACATTTATTTGTTTGTGTTATGGCCAGCTCAGCCTTCCCTGGGGAGTGGGGGACGGCACAGCATGTGGTGCCTGGGATCGAGCCACAGTCCTTGTGACCTAAACTTCCCGACACACATGCTTTAAACCGCTAAGCCATCTCACTAGCCCCTGGAAAGACCTCTTTATACTTCTTTATTGTTACTTTTTTTTGGTTCTGGGAATCAAACTCAGGACTTGGCACTTGCCAGGATGGTGCTGTGCTGCTGAGCTGTATTTTCCCGACCCTATTTATTATTATGAAAACTTAATGTTAATTTTGCCTAGTTTTGAACTCTGTACAGACTCATACCTGATAGAGTCTTTTTTGTGTGACTTACTGTGTTCAACCTGTTAATTGTGACATTCATCCTTATTGTTTCATGTGGTAGGATAAACAGCAATATTTCTGATACTTTTATTATTAAAATGCTATTAACTTTCATTCATAAGATAAATCTTGAGTTAATTTCAAAATCATATTATTCAAAGAAGAGATGAAATTTGTGTGAATTAGAGTACTGATGGCATAATCAGGGTGAGTATTGGCATACAAAAATGAATGGCCTACATGATAATTTATTGCATAAAGCTTGTGTGTTGAATCTAGAATACACAGACTATACTTTATTACTTTGTGCTTTTTTCTCTAATTCTTTGTTCTTTGTGCTATTTAAGAATTAAGGTGAGATAACTCATAGTCTTTAAAAGAAATATATTGTACTTCTGGTCATCGTAGTATAATGGAAAGAGCATGGGCTTTGGAGTTAAATGTCAACTTTATCAGCTTTAAGTTTTGTGAACAAATGAGCTTTGGAGATATTGCTTCTCTTAATCTATAAGCATGCTCATTCTGTATCTTGAGGTTGCTCAAAAATGAGTAACAAAAAGTGCTTAACAAAAATTTTAAAAAGTATGTAAGGGTTATGTATAATCTGTGGAAAATAGTGCTCAATGAATATTAGTTTTGTTCATTTGCTATATGGTAAACACAATAATTTGTCAGTCTTGCAGTAGAATTTTATCAAAATCCCTTAAGTGTTTTTGTATTATACATGTCTAAAGTCAGACTTCCGTAATACTATGAAATAGCTGTAGCTTAGATCCTAGAACTATGTTGAAATGCTAAATTAGATACAATAAATTTTCCTTCCCCAAACTTTAAAGAAATATGTTTTAAAAATGCTAATAGTATCATTATGGGTATACCATGTCTGTGTTAGTATGCTGGTCAAAAAGATCTGCATTTTTAATTTAATGATACATTTTAGACTTTGATGTGTATTTGCACATAAAGTTTAGTTTTGGCTCATCAGTTTAGTTACCTAGAATTACTTTTCTGTTTAAGATAATTTTGATTCTGGAAATAAACCTCTTTGTGTAAATTATATAAACTAGTCAAGGTTGCTGCTGCTTGGTAGCCGAACCAAGGGATTTGGATAAAAATAGGGTTGGGCATTGATGGTATGCTGAAGCCTTCTCAACTGTTCACCCATTATAATGCATTCTTTTTTATTATTATAGGTAGTTGGACTAGCAAATTTTGTTTCTTCACTGTTTAAAAGTCTCAGTATACTTTGAGTACTCTTGCATTTGTCTGTGTGGATATATTCTGATGTTTTAAGTTTAGTATTTGC
>PVKN010017715.1:0-17189 GCA_004027915.1 Capromys pilorides
ACCTAGAAGTCAGCTCCCAACTAGTCCAAGATCATTGTTCTTTTTTTTAATGTATTTAGTACAGGGTCTCACTACATAGATCGGACTTGTTGTGCTTCTCCTGTTTCAGCCTCCCAAGCGCTGGGATTACAGGCGTGCCCCACCATGCCCAGCCTCAGTCTGCCTTCTCAGTGTGCCCCAGTGGCAAGGCGAACACCTTATGCCAGGGATCGAACCCCAGCTGCTGCACTCTGCCTAAGCAGGCACTTTAGCCTACTGAGCTATCTGGCCAGCCCTGTAGTTCTTTTATTTTATTTTGTTTTTCTTTTAAATTGTAGTAAAATACACATAACAAAAAATTCACCATTTCTGAGTCTAAGGCTAGACTTAGACGAACCTTGGCAGTAGGTACGTTTACATCGTAGTGCTACCGTCTCAGGAACTTTTCTGTCTCAAACTGAAGCTTCATGCGATCAAATAACAACTCCCTACTCTGCCCTCCCCCAGCCCCTGAGTTCTGCCTTCGTGCATTCGCCTGCTTTAGACGCCACGTAGGTGTGGGCTGAGCAGTGTTTGGTCTAGGTGACTGGTTTGTTTCGCTCAGCAGTTTCCTCCAGATTCACTGTGCAGTAGGCAGAAGTCATTCCAGGAAGTAAGGCAACTAGTGTCATTTACTGCTCCTGTGTGGTTGCGTACTCTACACCCTTTGCGACAGTGCTTCTTGAAGCCCTGAGAGGCTCTGCTCCAGCCCTGGACACTGTCCAGCTCTGAGCCTCAGAGACTGACTGCTTTAGCTAGGGGCGTACCACACAGACTGAGAGTGGTGGGGCCCCTAAATGAGGCCTGTGTCTCCTTGAAGTATTTCTAGGGTGTTCTGCTCAAGGCCCTTCAGATTGATGTGTAAGAAATACTTTTTGTTCTGTTTTGTTGAATGACCATCTGGTATGAGAGTAGAGCCCACCTGTGTGTATCAGGGTAGCAGGGTGCGTGGCAGTCTCCTGGGCTGCAAATTGGTGCCTATCTGCTGTGCTCACACACATGCAGCTTGTCCGTATGCATTGATCCATCCACTGGGTAGGAGTGGTCTCTGTGGCTGGGGCCAGGCCTCTTCTGAAGATGCTGACCCGTTACTTCTGTCTTCCTCAGGAGAAGGAGTCCGTCCTAGGTAATTTGGCCACAAAAGCAAAGCTGACGGAAGACCTGTTTAATGAAGTCCCAGGAATTCACTGCAACCCCCTGCAGGGTGCCATGTACGCCTTTCCTCGGATCTTCATTCCCTCCAAGGCTGTGGAAGCAGCTCAGGTCTGGGTGTCACCGGGCTGGGTTCCTCTCCCAGGGCTTCCTTGAGACAGCTGGGTCAAGGGCTGGCTCTGGCCTTGGAGAGCAGAGGTGCTACCTCTCAGGCTTCAAGGTCTGTGGCTCTCTTAGCTTACTGTGAAAGGTAACAGGGCCAGTGGTGTGCCAGCCGTGGTGCTGGGGAGTTGGCTGAGATGGGGTCTGTTAGCACTGCTGCCCCAGAGGATGTTCCCCCTGATGCTGGGCCGAAGGCAAAGCTGTTGCCTCCCCACCGCTTCCTAGACATGGCCATGCACACCACTCACCTGGAGTCTGGCCGAAAGGCCAGTTGGGTTTCACTGAGTCTACAGAAGGCTTAAGACTTTGCATTTCCAGATGTGTAGATGGTGCTGTACATCCCACTGGGAGGATCAAAGGCAGAGTAGCAGCTCGGAAAGTGGTATCTTTATCCACCTGGAACCTACTAAACCCGTTCGCTTAGAACTAAGCCCTATCCCAGACACATGGAATTGGCACCCTGTGCTGCAGCCTGAGCATATAGGTGTAACAGGCTCCCTGGTAATTGTCATGTGAACCAGTGTGTGAGGAGCACTGTGGACATGAGTGCCTGAGTGTAGACACTAGGCCTTGTTTTCAGGGCATCAGGTAGCTCAGCTCCAAGGAGGCCACTGACCGTGCTCATTGAGCAGCTGCTAGAAACCGAACCTAGGAGTGGGTGGGTGCTGCCCAGGGGCAGCGGCGGCACCACCAGCCCTGCGTGGCCCAAGGCGTTGTCAGTGTCTGGTTCCTGAGCAGCTCCTGGCAGCATCTCATTGTCCTGTGCACCGGAGGGGCTGCTACAGGAAAGATAACCTGCCTCTCCAGTTATGTTTGGTGCCAAGTTTTTAGTGGCGTTTGTATATTACCAAGCTAGGAATGAACCTTAAATTCTGCCCTACTCCTGCAGGTCCACAAAATGGCTCCAGACATGTTTTACTGCATGAAGCTCTTGGAGGAGACCGGCATCTGTGTGGTGCCTGGCAGCGGCTTTGGGCAGAGGGAAGGCACCTACCACTTCAGGTATGATGTCCTCTGCACGCGAGACTTGCTGGAGCACAGGTGGGCTGTAGGACTTCAAGGACAAAAGCCTCTGCCCTCCTGCGTTTGGCTCTCCCCTCTCACCCTTCTTCTGTCCTGCTACAGAGATGCACTGAGCTCCTATCCTGCCAGTCAGGAAAGCTGGGTGGGTGCCAGTGGTGTCTCTCAGAGGTCTTCCTTGGCTCTCCTGTCTCTCCCCTCTGCTGCTTTCATCTTATGTCACAGGGAAAGGTCCCTAGGAGCGTGTTTACTTACTTCCTGCTTCCTTTGAACTCCATGCTAACAGCACACAGCAGGTTCTTGGCAGTTGCACCTTGCACCGTGGCCTGCTGGGAGTCCCTGGTGCTGTGTAGTGGAATTGGCTCCTCCCAAGCGCCCTTTTCAGGCACACACTGGCCAGCCTCAGAGATGTGTGGCTCAGCTCCCCGAACCCACAGTCTGACATGTGCAGAACAGTGGCTTCCGTATACACAGAGCTCTCTGGCATCTTTGCTTAAGTTGTGGGTGCTTCCCCTGGGATGCCCACTGTATCTACTCAGCTCAGCCCAGCTCAGCTCCAGACCCCCAGTCCACTCATACCCAGTGCTGAGGTTGGGGGTCAGTGTAGAGCACTTTCCAAGCCAGCATCCGTGGGTCCTCTCCCTGGCATCACTAAAGCAGCGTTGTCCTCAGGAGGGCTGCCTCAACAGGAGGCCAGTCCTCGGGGCTGGAGGGGGAAACTGGTTAGTCATGCCTACAGAGGAGTGAAAGTCTTTGGAAGGAGAGTTGTTGATGGAGGCTTTCTCCCTGTTGGAGACCAACCGCTGGAGAACAAAAAACAAAAACCAAAGTCCCACCCAGCAGGAGTAAACTCTTGCTCTGTAGCTGTGGGAAAGACTGGTTGTCACAGTCTTGGAAGTTCTGTGCATTAGTCCAAATGTGGCTGCCACAGGCCTTCTCAGGTAATGGTGGCTATCTCTGGGTGAGCCTAAATGTTGTCCCTGCCTTTGCCTCTTTCCACCTGTGACCAGTGGTTCATATCTGCAGTCCCAGCTACTTGGGAGGCTGATGCAGAAAGATCACAGAGCCCACAGGGGTTCATGGCCAACTTTGGCAACAGCAAATTCCTGTCTTAAGTGAATGTATGAATATGGGCGAAAGTTTATCAGTGCCAGTCACTGTCCAGGGGCTTGAGCTGGAAGCCACAATGAACTGGGCTCACTGTTTCCCTTTCCTGAGCAGCCGCGCTGATACTGCTCTCTTTCTGGGCAGAATGACCATCCTCCCTCCCGTGGAGAAGCTGAAGACAGTGCTCCAGAAAGTGAAGGACTTCCACATCAAGTTCCTAGAGCAGTACGCTTGAGGACAACCCCTGGGTTCCTCCTGACCCCTCCTGGCCTCCCCCAGTGACTGCCTCAGGCCCCACGAGGTCGCTGGTCACGTTCATGTCACTCTGCACAGGGGACTCCTTTCTTTGTGCCTTGATATTGGGAGCAAATGTGAATCCACAGTGTCTCAGCCCCTGGTTTTGTGATGCGACCACAGTAGAGGAGATGCCTCAGCAGGTGTGGCCAGAGTTCTCTGAATCATCTGTTGCAGCTTTTGAAAAGTTCTTTTTAGGCTTTAAACAACCAGGCTGCGTTGGATGAGGTGTCTCAGACCCTAGAGAAAGAAGCAGTTGTTGGGATATGTATGAGTGAACCACAGTGAGGACTGGAAACAGAATTTACCAACATAATCTATGAAATAAAACCCTTAGTGGTGTGAAGATCTAGTCCTTTGAGCAGTAGAGCCCATAATCCATTAGGGCCTCAGTGGAAGGGCCATCACTATGGCCTGGAGAGGGGCAGTCTGGCCCTGACAAGGACGACGAGGGCTGTAGGCATGACGGGATGCTGGGCAGGTTCCAGCAGCACCAGGGCTGCAGCCAAGCTTGAGGTGCCACAGGGAGCAGTGTGTGTGACCCAGGATGTGGGCAGAACCCAGACTCCCCTTCCAAGCATCATGGCAGGTCCTGAGGACTTGGTATCCCAAGGGCTTCAGGAATGAAGGGCTCTTCAACAGGCTTAGCCTGACTGGTTTGAGAGATCTTGGACTTCAGGGACCCAGATTATAGCCCAGCCATATCCCAGTTATGTGAAGGCCTAAGGATCATCCCCCTGGTGACCCAGGGTTTGACTGAGCCATTACACACATTGCACCCTGCTGGTGGCCACTGGACAAGGTGAGGATGAAACCCCTCAGCCATGAGGGGGTCCTTATGGAGTTGACCAACAAACAGCCCCGCCCCTGTAGTTTCTTGCACTGTTTCAGACTGGCCCATTTGGAGCTCCTGGTGGACAAGCTGCAGTGCGGGAATGAATGCAGTCAGTTTGAAAGTTTGTTGAAGTGTTCTGATTTCATTCAGAGCGTTTCCTTTCTGACTGCCCCATGAGAGGCAGGCGTCTGTACAGCCAGGAGCGTAGTAAACCGTGGGCACCAGCCACACTCCGGCCATCCCCTTCACCAGTAGCCCTGCCCCTCGTCATCTGCACTCAGCAGCGGGAAGTGAGGGAAGCTGGGACCAGCGGTTACAAAGTGGACGCAAAGGAGCTGGAGAGAGCAATCTGAAGGGACTCCCTGTGCTGATTTCCATGCGGGGAAATGCACGCAAACTCCAGGCTGTCCTTACTCACACTGCTGTACCTGTGAGGAAAGCAGCCTCAGTCTCGGATAACAAAAGGAAATGTTTGGAACTTCTCCTTCCTCACAAAATTGAAAAAGTTGTGCTTGTGCTTACTGTGTGGCATAAACCAGGATGTGTCCCAGAGTCGTAAGATTTCTGGCAGGAAGGTTAAGTAGTACAAGCTGTTATATTTTTTATATTTTTGTAACAATTGCTTTTTCATGAGGGAAGGGGGTTAGGTTAGTATTTATAGTCCTAACAAGTCCAGTAATTTTTATAAGCCTCTTCAGATTACAAATAACCCCATAAAAACTTTGCAATGTTTACATGATTTTTAAAGAGATGCCATATACACTTGGTTTGCTTTAAAAATAAACTAATGATTAGGTCAGCTAGCTGGGGCAGTTAACCTACGGTTGGAATGGCAGTCATGGCAGATTTGATTTTCTGCAGATTGTGCTTGATGCCTTTCCTCTCCCAGCAGCACCCAGAAAGCTGGCGTCGGGGCCTCACCTTGGGGCCAGCTGTGCGCTCTCCACTGCTGCCTTTCTCCGCCTGTGGAGCGCAGGGAGCTCTTTACGCACCTGCGGGCTGCCTGGCTTGTTTTCTAATTGATCTGCACAGGCATCTCCTTACAGAGGGACTGAGGAGGGGGCTCGGCCGGCTGGGAGTTTCTGAACAATAAATTACATTTCCCAAATGATGACGGTGTTTAATTTTCCTCATTTGAATCTGCGTGATGACTTTGCATCATCGCTCTTGGCAGTGCGTGTTCACAGCAGCCCTGGCCTTTGTTCTCAACCCTGTAAACCAGCCACCGCTTCTCAGCCTGCCTGTCTCTTGGGCTCCGACCCCAGGGACCCTGTGTTGCTGGGCACTGGATTTTCTGTTGTTGAGGAGGGCTGTCATTTGAGGTGCAAACACTTCATGGAGTTTCTGAAAGATGTTATTAAAGTGAATGCAGATGGGCTTTCTGGAACTAAGCCTTCATAAGGGGTGGTGGAGAGGGACAGGCAGGTAGAGGGATTGTTGTTATTTTTTCCAACTAAAATTAAATTTTCTGTTTTTATTAAGGAAAATACACAAAGGTAACATGAGGACTGTCTTATTTGGAAAGGTTAGGAATTTATTCAGAGTGGCTTAGGCAGGAAAGGAATATGTTGCCTTCTGTCTGGGAGGGCAGATGGCTATACCGCTAAATGTTCATGCTGTTCACAGACCCTTGCCCAGGACACAGTGGGAGATCCCACAGAAGGACTCTGCCCTTCCCCAAGCCGTCCTGGGGGCTGGGAGAAGGAGCTCTGCTGGCTGCACGTGCAGACAAGAGGCAGAGGGTCCTGGGAAGAGAGCGTGAAGGAGAATCAGCTCCTTGTAGAAAAGGGGGTCAGAGGAGGAGCTGCACGAACATTGCTCCTTTGCTGGGGACTTAGGGACGGAAAGGGAGTGGTGCTCTAGGGAGTCAGGCCCTTGCTGGTGGGCAGCTGGCGACTCCAGGTGATCTCTGTGTCCTGTACCAGAAACTTGTCTGGGGAGGAAACTTGGCTTCATTTACTGTACAGCAAATCTGCTAGAAAAGGAAAAGACAGTTGCTATTCTAGATTATTTTCAGTGTAAAGTGTGCCATAGCCACACTTTGGCCTCAGACCTCTGCTCAGCCAGGCACTTCCCTGAGGGCAGGAAGCTAGATTTGCCTTCGTGGGCTGAGCTGCAGTGGCTGCCAGACATTCAGTGTCTGCACTGAAGAATGTCATCATTGGAGCAGTACTAAAATTTAAACTTTAGAATGAAACCAGTTGTGTACAAGCCCCAGAGTCAGTGGCAGGGGGTAGGGGCCAGGGGGTGGGCATAAGTAGCCCAATAAAAATATCAGCCACCTCTTTAGAAAGGAAACAGATCTAGAACCCTAGTGATGTTTAAAACGAGATCAGCATGGCCAGGTGTATAGCACACACCTGTAATCCCAGCATTTGAGAGGCTGAGGCAGGAGAATTATTGGGAGTAGTGGAAGAAAGGAAATTGATCAAATGTGTGTAGGTGGGACTAGGCCTCAGTGTATAAAGCAAACAAGCTACCTCAGTCCTGAGATAAACACTATCTGGTGAAAGTCAGCTGTTAGTTGCTAGGCAACCTTGTGTGGCATGTTGCTAACAGCAAAGGTGTCGCTTAGTCTTGCCCATCAGGCAGACCCGTGGTTACCTAGCCCAGCTTTTGTCTTGTCTGTCTTTCTCATTCCTCCCTGGGTAGAACTGACCACAGTGAGACCAGCGGGTCCCTATAGAGACTCATTGGGAGTTCGAGGCTACCCTGGGCAACATGGTGAGCTTACACGGCCAGTCTGAACTGCACAGTGCGACCCTATCTCAAATAAATATTTTAAAAAATCAGAGCACAAAAGGATACATCAGACAAAAAATGTTAAACTGAAAGAACTTCAGATTATCAAAGTAAATATATTCACGTGGAAAAACTAAAACCCAAAAGTCAAGGGGAAAAGATGTGAAATACATTGTAATCCTCTAACCAGAGTTCACCAAATTTTAGGACTATATTCGGAAAGCACCAGCCTTACTCTATTTCACCCGGCCATGACCTCATTGGTTTTCAACCCACAGGCTTGTGAGATAGCCCTTTCTCTTTATTGCATTTTTTTTTTTTTTTTTTTTTTTGTGAGACCAGGGTTCAAACTCACAACCTTGCACTTGCCAGGCAGGCACTTGTGCCACGGAGCTATCTCCCTGGCCACCCCCCCCCCCCCACTGCCCTTTCTCTTTAGGAGTTGATTAGCTCAGATTTTTTGTTACAGCAACAGAAAGCTAATATGTAAAGAATCTTCAAGTGTTGCCAACATTCAGATGTCTGCTATTCACTCAGACAGCCATGCACCACGCTGGTGCTGGGTGGGGGCTGCACGGAACCGCGTGGAGATGTCCTGCTCCACCTGCCCTGTAGAAGGCTGAGCCTGGAGCAGCTCAGCCCCAGACAGGGCATGCCTGCTCTACACCATAGCCACCTGCTGGGTGGGGGGCAAGCCTGTGCTCCCAGTCCTGTGGGACGCTGAGGCAGGATGATCACAAGCTCAGAGCTAACCTAAGCAACCCAGTGACTTACCAAGACCTTGTCTTAAAATATAAAATGTAAGAAGCAGAACAGTGGGGAAGGGGGGTCTCACTATGAAGACTCTGGATTCAATCCCCAGGAAAACAAAAAAAAATTACAGAAATCAAGACACACTTATTACACTTGATCTTAGCCAAAAGGCCGAGAAGCGATAAGACACACTTATTAACAAAAAAGTGAAATAGAATAGCTGAATGTGGTGGCACACACCTGTAATCCCAGCACTCAGGATGCTGAGGCAGGAGGACTGCCATGAGGCCAGCGTAGGCTACATAGCAAAGACCTATCTCAAAAGAGAAAAAAAAGGGCCAGCAAGATAGCTCAGCGGTCTAAAGCACCTGCTTAGGCAACTGCAGGGACCACAGTTCAATCCCCAGCACCACATGCTGTGCCAGCCCCACCCCCCCAGGGCAGGCTGAGCCAGCCATAACATAAAGTTTAAAATAAGAAAAAAAAAACACACAGGTGTGTGTGTGTGTGTGTGTGTTCTGAGACAGGGTCTCATATATAGCCTAGCCTACTGGGATTACATGTGTGCTCATACTGACAACACGCTTTCTGACAAATATGCTGACTTAACACAGTGGGAAAGGAGATTCTTGATAAGTGCTGCTGTAGGATTGGGGCGATAGCTCAGGGGTCCAAGAGCCTGCCTGGCAAGGGGTGCTATAACACCTGGATAGCTACATAGCGGAACAATGAACCTCACTGTTTAATGAAGCCAACATTTTAGATGGATTATAGATCTAAAATGTAAGAGCTAAAACTATAAAGGTTCTAAAAGAAAACACAAGAAAAGATCCTTGAAAATCTGAAGTAGGTAAATATTTCTCAGGAAAAAAAAAAGACACGAGTCATACAAGAAAAAAAAGATGAACTAGTCCATCAAAATTAAGAATTTCCATGTTTGCTTTGACAGCACATACACAAAATTAAGAACTTCTGATTTTTAATGAACACCAAGAAATGAAAAAAGACAAGCCATAAAATATAAATTTGATAAAATATTTATATCAAATATAAAGATATAATCTCTTCAACATTTCAGTAACAAAAAGTTTTTTTAAATAGAGGAATAACAAGAACAGGCACTCCACAAAAATAGATATTATTAAGTACATGGAAAAATAATAGTCACTGGAAGAGAAAAAAGCTAATTAAAAACAGTAGGAAAGATGCAGGAGGGGAGGATGGGAAAAACAGAATCAAGATTACGTGCAAGCTGATTGTCTCTAGGATGATAAGCATGCTCCAAGTGGCATTCAAAGCCACACTGAACCCTGGTTCCACAAAAAAAAAAAAAAAGCCGCACTGATGGATATGTAATGGTAAACATGTTATTAAAATGCTAATGGATGCTGCTTTAATGAGAAGCAAAAGTAATTTATGGATGGATACTTCAAAGAGCGACTGCTCTGGTGTTTCAAATGGCTAAAATGAATAGAAAGCATACTGTAGATTAGTCCTCATTATATGTTTAATTCCACAACTAGATTAAAATTAGTTTAACAAAAATACAAGTACAAATACATTATGATGAACGTGATCTTTGTATCAAAAGTATACCCATAAAATTAAAAGTAATAAACCACCAAAAAAAGAAAAAAATATTAAGGCACCAAATAAGTGTACATCCATGATCGCTGCTACTCTGGAAGCTGAAGTATGAGGATCTACATTTGAGGCCAGCAAGGGCAATTTGGTCAGATGAGCATCAAAAAATACTAAGGGGCCAGGTATGGTATGGCACATGCCTACATACCTCACACTCAGGAGTCTGAGGCAGGAGGATTGCCTTGTGAGTTTGAGGCCAGACTGGGTTACACAGCAAGACCTTCTCTCAAAAAGTAAGTAAATAGTATACTTCCATATAGAAGTATAGTTCTGTGGCAGACCACTGCCTATCAAGTGTGAGGCTCTGGTTTGATTTCCATTACTACCACCAAAACCACTACCACCATCACCACAACAAAACCACTAAGATACCACTGGATGAGTGAAATAAAACAGAGTGAGGACACAATCCAAATATTGATGGTAGGAAGAAAAAAATAATGAAATTGCTTTGGAAAACTGATGGATTCTCATAAGGGTAAACATGTATCTACTCTATGACCCAGCAATTTTATTGTGAGCTAGGTATTGACCCAAAAGAAATATATAAGCTCAAAAGCCTTTTATAAGATGTGGTTTTCTGGTCCTCTGCTATCACAAGGCCTGTGAACTCTCCTAAGATAGAAAACTAGGGTGGTCTTAGGACTCGATTCATTAGCTCCTTATCTTGCAGGGAAACCGTGTTGTGTTGCTTACTGAGTAATATCTGAAAACTTACTTCACATGTATCTCCCAAGCTTTTAGTTATTTAAGCAAGCTTGATAATTTCAGACCTGCAAAATTCTGATTTCTTTATCTCTTAAGAGCTATCAGTTACACTGACATATTCATTTGTCAAAACTTACAGAACTACTCATTGTACATTTCATTGTGAATTATAACTCAATAGACTCCATGAAAGATTGTAAATGTCCTTTCATCTAGAAATTCCACTTCTCAGAATTTGTCCTAGACATTTTCCCACACAAGATACATATATATATATCTATATAGATATAGATATAGATATATATATAATGTTATTAGAAATTCTGTTGATGACGGGGATGGGGGGATGTCTCACTGTCCATTAATAAGAGATTGTTGTACTCTTCAGAGGACTACGTATACAATTATTAATCCAGATGAATACATCCATATCTACTGACATGAAAATTACCTGCATTCTACTACTGGCTTAAAACAGTGATTGTGGTAGACATCTTGCAGTGTTGTCTGATCAGACTATTTCTACCCATTTCCTGGTATTTTTCTCTTTTCCTCCAAATAACTCATGCTTAGGTGATTTGCACCTTAGTCTTCTGATGGACAGCAAATTTTTTTAAATGTATTTGGCACATGGTCTCACGAAGTAGCTCAGACTCCTAGTGATCCTATTTTTAGCCTCCCCAGTGCTGAGATCACAGGCGTGCACCATGCCTAGACTCAGTGGCCTGCTCAGCACACCCATGGGTGGGGCCAGCAGCATCTTGTACCAGGGATTGAACCCCTGACCCTTAGCTTGCCTAAGCAGGTGCTTAGTCCACCAGTTGAGCTATCTCGTCAGCCCTAGCAAGTCCTTTCTGTCAGGCTGGAGATTTAGCTTAGTGACACAGCAGTTTGCCCACTGTGTGAGGCCTTGACTTCAATGCTGAGCATTGAAATAAAGTCTTAGGGTAAGCCAAATAGCTCAGCACATTAAAGCACCTGCAAGCAGACACACACGCCTGTAATCCCAGCTCTTGGGAGCCTGTAAACAGGCAGATCACTATGGGTCTGATCTAGTAGTGAGATCCTGAACACCCTATAGACACTTCCCTAAAATAAAAAAAAATGAAAAAGTATTTTCATAGGTTTATCTAATTCCAAACATAATCTAGTTATCCAGAGGCTGAAATTATGTTTTAAAAAATATGAAACTCAACTAGGCATGGTGATGCACACCTATAATCCTAATAGCTGGGAGGCAGAGTCAGGGGGATCTGCTGCAAGTTCAAGGCCACTGTGGGCTACACAGTGAGCTCAAGGCCAGCCTGGATCACATAGTAAGACCTTGCCTCAAAAATGAAACAACAAACAAGACAAAAACTTCAAGAGAAACAATGCAAAAAAAAAAAAAAAAAGGTGAAGAAAATGTTACAAAATATTAATAACATTTGCAGCAGTGAGTATATGGGGGTTCATCATGTTTTAATAAAATTTCATATTAAATCATAATTTTTTAAATTATGTATTTGGTACAGGGTCTCACTATGCAGCTCAGACTTGTGGCAATCCTCCTGTTTCAGCCACCCCAGCACTGGGATTACAAGCATGTGCTGCCACACCTAGTCTTAGTGGCTGGCTCAGCATACTTAAGGCAGGGCCAGCATGGTGTGTGGTACTGGGGATCAAACCCAGGTCCTTGCACTTGCCTAGCCAGGTGCTTAAACCACTGAGTTATCTCCCCAGTCCAATGAAAACATTTTCATCAGATGTGCTGACACACACCATTAGTCCCAGCTACTAAGGAGGCTGAGACAAAAGGACTGCAAATTTGAAGCTAGCCTGGGCGATTTAGTAGAGCTGTCTCAAAATTTAAAAATAAAAAGGGTTGTGGATATAGATCAGCACTCTCTAGCTTCAATCCCAAATACTGCAAAACAAAACATTTTAAACACTCATAATTCTTAAATCTAGACAATCTGACTGGAGTTTGTGTACAACTCATCAGTACAGGGATGCACAGGTTCTGGGATAAACCCAAGGTCTTGTGCATGAAAACATATGCACTGTCTCTGAGAAAGATCCCCAGCCCAGAAGACATAAATTTTAAGAACAGCATCATACTGAATGCATTCTCAGCTATTATACACTCAATACCATGTTGCAAAACATTTTTTTTAACCATAGTTTTTTAGTAACTACATACTATTAAGTGGCCATAACATGTGTTCAGATTATTTCCAGCTTCTCACAATTGTAACTGTCTAACAGTCTTTATAGTGAATTTTGTTGCACCATCATTATCCTTTAAAGGCCTAATTTCTTAATAGAAAAATTGCCCAAGCATCAGGGAAAACACACACAGTAGTTGTGGCGGGGATGTTGTTTTAAAGCAAACTTGCTTCTCTGAAAGTGCAAAACCCCTGGAGCTGACAACTCTTGCTTGGCATCTGGAATTCTTAGCAGAGCCCAGCCCTTCCCCTGCATTCTTTAATATGGGTAACTGATGCTGCTCAAATGTATAAGGTGCCACTTCAAGTCCCAACTCTTTCTAGTGAAGTCTTTTTTAACTTGAGGTGCTCAGTGCTTTGCACATCTTAGGCAAGCGCTCTACCACTGAGCTACACTGAAGCTCCTAAGCATTTCCTATCTGGACAGGGGGCATCTGGTACTGACACAAACAAGTCAAGTCATTGCCTGTGGATGGCCCTACCTCTGGCCTGCAGTTAGACCCAGCCAGTCACTGCACCATGTGCACCTTGCCCCAGAGGTTGGTTCAGGGAGCACATAATCCCACCAGATCAAGGCCCAGGCTGTTACTAGAAGTATGGGCAAAAATTTACTATGTTTACAGGGTTGTTGACTTGGTTTTACAGTATTGTGTTGAAGAACATAGGCTTTGAAGTTTGGACTTGAACTGGAATCACCCCTGATGAAGGGCCAGCCACCATCCCAAAATTCCCTTTACTAATTACCATATTATCAAGGCCTTTGCACTGCACTATATCACAGCCCTTTTTATTTTTGGAGACAGCATCTCACAAAGTCACCAGGCTGCCCAGGCTTGGCATGGTGTCAACCTGCCCAATTTATCACAATACAACAATTACAAGGGCCAGCCACCAAATGTCACTTGAAATTCTATATAGTATCTCTGAGATTGCGCTTTTTAAGGGGTAAGGGTCTGGTCTCGAACTTGCAATGATCCTCCTGCCTCCGCCACCTGAGTGCTGGGATTACAAGCATGTGCCACTACACCTGGTTGAGATCAGGTTTTTTTACCTGTAAACTGGGGCAGTCATAGTTTCTACTTTACAGGTTGTGGGTTTCTTATGATGTAATGTTAAGCACAACCCAAATGCTTCTCAGCTCTCTGGAGTGTACAAAACATTTCATGAAGTCAGCTGGCTGCTAATGACAGGGTCCACACCCTGAGATGCACAGGTAACAGACAGTCTCGCTGAGCCTGTTAGTCCACAGAATTGTTGCTCTCCTGCCTCTTCTACTGTTTACAACTACCAGGGGCATTCCCAAATGGAGACACAACTTAGGATATTCTAGGAATCTCCTTTTTCAAATATTCGATCCTGTTTACAGAGAACAATTTACAGAGCTCTGAACTGATGATCCCTAGGCATACTTTGTTGGGTTTTTGCTGCATTGTTACGACAGGGTCTACGTAGCCCAGGCTGGCCTTCAACTATGTCAGTACTCTTGCTTCCGCCTCCCAAGTGCTGGGATTACAGACAACCACATTTTGTTGCTAGTGTTTACTGGATATGCATCACAGGCTACACAACTTTACTGTGTAATATCTTTTGTGTAGGTGACCTCACCCAAAAGTTGGTTAATATGCTTGGAGTACACTGAAAGCTAAGTATATTAAATGCACTGTGATTTACTGTATTTTCAGTTTATGATGGGTTTATTTATAATGGGATGTAAACCCATAAATCAAGAACCAGCATGGAGACTGATCAAATAAATGGATGGCAGGTGACGAGAGCCAGGTTTTTCACTGATTTACTGATATAACACTATGCTGATTCACTTAAATATACTGTTAGAAATATTTACATATGTACTTTTACGAAGTTCACCACATGTAGCAGTAAACTTTTATAATGACATTACGCTGATCCATTCATGCAACTAGTGTTGTTACAAATTTTGTAACAGACTCAGAAAGACATTTAATAGAAGATATTTTACAAAATACCTAACCAGTATTCTTCTGAAGGGTCTGGTTATCATAAACAAGGAAAATTAGAAAGGGCCTAAGAGTAGCCTGTGCAGATCCAATAAATACATGGTATCTAATCAGAAAAGGGGAGTTAGGGAAATATTCACACTGCTTAACCACAAGGGCCTTACCACTCACTAGACATCAGGGGAATGCAAATCAAAACTTCACAACCACTAGGAAGGATGGCAATATTCAAAGGTGCTGGCAGAGATGTGAAGATACTAGAACCTTTGAACACTGTCAGTAGAACATAATGACGCAGCCACTTCATACAAGTTACCACGGCCCAATCTACACCCAGTTCTGTACCTCAATGGAGAGCACACAGAAATGCATCACTGTTCCTTATTAGTATCACACTCGTGACTCGTCACAATGGCCTCCAAATGGAAAAAAAAAAAATCACATGTTCAACAGCTAAGTAAAATGTATACTATAGCTACATAAGAGGATAATTGTTAATTTTTTTTGTAGTACCAGGAATCACAACCTTGTGGGTGCCAGGCAAGCATTTACTCCACTGAGTTATCTCCCTGGTCTCTAAATAAGAGGATTATCTGGAAATAAAAAATGGGAGTCTTACTGTTACATACAAGGTAGACTTGAACACTATCCTGTCACAAAGATACCTAATATATTTAAAAACATAATTAGTAACTACATAAAGACTTGAGAGGCAAATACAACAGAGACCACTGCAAATGGATTCAGGAATTCTATTTTGGAATGGCAGTGATGGTTACATAAACATGAATATACATATGGGAAGACTACTGAAATACAGTAAATTCTGTGATCTGTAAAGTGTACCTTAATCTATTCTAATAAAAATCTGTGGTGATCCTCTTTAGGCAGGTGACTACGCAGCAGACGAGTAACAGACCAGTGTTTAGCCCCTCTTCCAAAGTGTTCTCTGCTATAGCAAAATTTCTAGGTAGAAGCTGAAAGAAAGACTACACTGAACAACTGTTTTATAAACCTTTATTGGAAAGGCTACAAACTTCATATTGCCACTACATTTCTTATGCTTAAAGTGTTGTGGGGAAATAACCTTGAATACAAAACTATGCTGTTGAACCTTGCCCAGGCTTGTTGCAAAGTGGTTTTTTGTACAATGGAGGTAGAATAGAGAGGGCAGTAAATTTAAACCTCATAGGCCATGATTAGTGTCAGGGCACTTTTTCTCATTAAGATTTGAGAAGACCCAGAAAAATACTACATACTCTATTTAGGATCTCGATGGCATAATTCATTTAAAAATTTTAGCTTTTGTTTTATCTGTTGATTTACAAATGTAAAAGGTGCCATCTGATGTTTCTTTTCCCTTAAATAAGCATGTTCAAAAAATATCTACTCTGGGAATAAAAAGGTTAATAATCAGATGAAGAGGAGTAACACCTTTTCATAGATTTACCTAATTTTTCTCATACCAGCCTGAGTCTTTTTTATGAAACATTATAGAATATCAAATAGGCAATGCTTCCCTCAATTTCAAATATTTAAGCTAATAGAGAAACAGCATCTTTAACATTTATGAAAACAGGGCAATGTAATGGGCTATGCAAACATAGTTCTACTATGGATTCACTATTACCTTATTTTGGAAAGGGAAGTGGAGAGAGGCCTGGGCTAGCCCCAATGTTCAATATCTTAACTTAGGAGTTCTGTAACTTAGACGTTCTTGACTTTACAAAGCATCAACTGAAGTCAATAAAACCTGTTTCTACCAATCTTTGTCTTTTAAACTATAAATGGGCAGGTGCCTGTAGTATATACTTTAGGCCAATAGGTTTCGATAGGCCATTTAAAAACCAGCACTAAAGATAATGTTCTTTAGTTTGAGAATACATTTTACAGTTCAAAATAAGTTCTTTCTAAAAATCTCACACAAAGAATAATTTACACCAACTGCTTTTTATTATCGAGTTTTGGACACCTCTCACAAGATGGTTTAAAAAAAAAAAACAAAAAAAAAAAAAAAACCAAAAAACTTTACAACCATTGCTAATGTAATTTTCCCATTGTTCCCAGTCAGCTCCAAACCCACTGTGTGCAAAGCCCATTTTTCCATGCATCTAAATGATAGATACAGGCTATGAGATTCTTTATTCTATTTGTAGCAGTTTATGCAGGTGCAGCCAAACACAAAGCTTCAGGGCAAATTGTACAAACTTTACAGTGTGGGGTTTGAACTTAAAATAAGAAACATAAAGTCTACACAAAACTGATAAAAAGCACAGATACCAGGACTGAAACTTATAACCCAGTGTGAAAGGGAGTCTTATTTCCTTTCAAGTGCTTTATTCTGCTACAGAACAGTCAAAATGAAGATGTAAAGCTTTGTGGTTAGTTTAAATTATACACTCTGTAAGATACTATACCAATTTTAAAAGTTACAGAGACCAACAGATGTCCATCAGTTCATCTGGATCGATCGCACTCCAGCTGGATTGCTGAGAACAAATCAGGCAAATGTGGAAAGAAAATCCACCTGTGCAATTTGTCTGCAGAGTTTACTGATGCGCACACTGC